>JAOYNC020052757.1:0-10994 GCA_025802115.2 Bertia moriformis
TGGTGATCGATCCCGGCGGCACGATCATCGGGTACACGATCGGCAACGATATGAGCTCGCGGGACATCGAGGGCGAGAACCCTCGTCGCGGTGGCCGGTCCCTGTCCGGGCACCTTGGGGTCCTTGGCGGCCACGCCGGCTGCGGTCGCGTATGATGGCGCGGCGACGGCGGCGGCGTGGTCGGGCCCCGGGACAGGTAGTGGATTATTGACAGCCGAAGTCATAAGTGATAGATCAATCAATCGAGTCGGATCGCTGGTGTCTCGGTCGTTTCGTCTTGTTCTTCTTGTCCTTCTCCCAGACCGTCGCTCTTCGTCCTCGGCCGTGGTCTGTTGCTGCCGCGGTCGGGTACTCTTTCAGAGGCTGCGGTCTGCGCAATCGCTACGGCGAGAAATAGGAAGGGAGGGCAAGACTGTGAATGGAGACCGCCAACGGAGACCGCGAGCAGAAACCGCGAGCAGAGACCGCAAACACGTTCGTGTCCCGCTGCCGTTCCGCTATGCTGTTCGGGCCGGCTGCGGTTGTGCCCGCAAGTGTGCCCGACCACAATGAGGCACGACCAAGCCGCAGATATTATTAATCTGGACGTCGAATGCCAGATCCGACTCCGGGGTAGGCGTCAGGGATAGAGCAGGGGGAATAAAAAATAAAAAAAAACCCAGGAGAGGTGGCAGTACCGCGCGCTATGCGATGCGGTTTTTCTGGCGTCGAGGTGATCGCCAGAGGGCGAGCAGGTGAGTGTTTTGTGTGGGTGTGGGAGAGAGAAGAAAGAATGAGGAAGAGTGTGGGTGGATGAGGGGAAAAAAAAAGCGGCGAAAAAAAAAGCTGGCGGCCGAAAAGCGCGCGGGCGCGGGCGAGAGCGGCTCCGCTAGGCTCCTCGTCCCGGGTCGTCCTTGCCCTACAATCGGCAATCACTGCCAAGGTCGTGGCCGCGAGGCAGAAAAATCGCGGCCGCGCAGAAAACCCCGGCCGGTGCTTGGCCGTGTCGATATCTTGGGTCCTCTGTCTCTCTCGGAAGAGGAGGAAGGAAGTAAAGGTGTCTGCCTTGTCTTTCTGCCTGGCCACACCGTCGTTTGTGTGGGAGGGGGAATGGCTGGCGCTCTCTTGCGGTCGCTACTTTTTCTGCCTTTGGGGTCCCCCGCCACGCCAGCCGGAAAAGCAGATTCACAGCCTGGGCACGGACCAGACCAGGTTGAGCCCCCGCCAATAAGAGCTGCCGCCTCCCCCACTCTGGAGAACCAAGCCCCTCGGCAAAACTGCCCAAAATACAAATGGGAAAAACAGGGCCGGCCTCGGGGGCAAAAGGAAAAAAAAAAGGAAAAAAAAAAAAAAAAAAAAAAGAGGACAATCGGCCTCCCGAAGGCAAAGACCGGTTGGCCAATCAATGCAAATGGATTCAATGCAAATGGACTCAAAGCCAATGGATTCCATGCAAATGGATTCAAAAACCTGTCATTACCATGTCTACGCTGTCTGCTCCTGGTCATGTTCCCGGGGCAGGGCCGTCCTTGCACCAGCCGAACTGGTATCAGTCGGCCTTTTTTTACTTTTTTTTTGTGGCTTTTTTTGATTTTTTGGTTTTTTGGTTTTTTGGTTTTTTTGCCTCGGTGAGGGCGGGATTGTGGGGGTGGGGTTTGGATGGCTGACATCACCCGGCATCTATCTCTGCTGCAGATTCCCTGATCCAGACTCGGTCCCATGCCGCCTGGGGCCAGATTGGCTTCGAATCGCCGCGGCCATGCAGCCGTGTCCCAGATCCGAGGCCGGGTCCAAATGGCCCCTTGCCGGCCGCCCGTCCCATCCCATCTCGACCGCCACCACCACCACCGTCACCACTCCCGCCCCTCACCCCCACCGCCACCACTACCACCACCATCACCCCGATAGCACCCCGCTTTTACTTTACCCTTTACCCACGACCTCGGCGCCGAGCAAGAATGGGGCCGGTGCCGAACCTCGGGTGGCTGATTAGATCAACAGGACTGACTGCCCATCCCCCGACGGCCGCTGCCATCTCCAATCGCCATCTTCCGGGATTCCCTCGGTTGGTTCGGCGACAAGGGCCCGCTGATCCCTCATTACGGAAACCGGACACCGCCTGCTTTCATTTCACTCGTCGTCGTGTGGCCCGGCTCAATGAGACTCGGGCCCGTTGAGCTTTCTCGATCCGAGGAGTCGAGGCACATTCCTTGTCCATACTACTTACATATACCCCCTATCACAGCCCTCGCGCCCACCCTCTCCCTCGCCCTCTCCCTCGCGCCCCCTGCTTCTACCGCCTGACTGTTATATTACCATATAACAAGACTTGGCGCCGTTGTGCTGCAAATAGTCAACAAGGGACCTCCCCAGTCCATACAGCCTTTATTACCGCCCCGTCCACGTCGCCGACTCCTGAGCTTGACCGTCCGAGTCGAGCTGCATCTTTTAACGAGACCCAGGCCGTTTCTTGAATTGCAGCCTCAAAGGCCCTACTGTCATGATCTCTTCATCACGGCCCTCGTCCCCCCCCACCCAAGCCGCTGCCTCTGAAGTCCGACCGGTCTCGTCGAATGGCTGATCACGAGACCTGGCACTGCTGGTATTTAAAATGTAAACGGGCATCCCCTGCCCGGCTTCCTTCTCGGATCACATGCCCAGCTTCGATGCGACTTGGAGGATCTATTGATCTCCTACTATTAAACACCCAACGGGCCCTCTCCTCGCCCATGTAGTCAGCCGGCCCTAGCTCTTAAAAAAAAATTGAAGCCGGCGCCTCCGCCGCTTCTGCAGCCCGAGCCTTCTCATCCGTTCGGCGAGGTCTGGGGCCGCCGAGCCGACACTTTTGATGGGAAGGAATACCCCCAAAGTCGCGGTGGTCCTTCTCATGCCATCATCGGGCCGGCGAGCCCCCGGCCCGCCGACCTCCTTCTATTCACGTTCGCTCGCCTTTCTATTCACGTTTGCTCGCCTTCTGCCCGCCCATTCAGCTCTCAACCCCCGCTAGAGCCTCCGCCTTCGCAGCCTCCTCGTCCTCATCATCGTCTTCATCATCATCCTGCCTGGGATGAACCACACCTCCGCCCGATCCGCTCTCCTGGTCCGGTGGGCCGAGGGGAGCCGTTGCCGGGCCCTCCTCTTCAACCTCAGCCTGCTGCTGCATCTCCGTGCCGGGCACATGGAACGCAGACTGGCCGAGATGTTCGACCCCCTCCATTCCCATCTCGTCCGCACCGGGGACGACGCCATCCTCCCCCGCATCAGCCTCTTGTGAAGACTCCGCCTGGACGAGTTCCTCGTCCTCGACGTCGTGATTCTCCTGGGCCGGCGGGACAGCGGCGCCCGTTGATTCGGTCTGCTCGACTTGCATCTGCGCCGGCTGCATCTGCACCGGTACCTGCACCTGCTGCTGCCGCACCTGCTGCTGCCGCACCTGCTGCTGAGCGTGCTGCTGCTGCTGCATCCGCGCGCCCGTCATCTGAAACACATACTCGCCGAGATGCTCGACCCCCTCCATCGCCGTCTCTCCGGCCACCACGACGCCCTCGCCCTCCTCATCGGCCAGGATCCGGCCCGACGGCCACATCTCCCCAGCCACGAGCATCAGCTTGTCCGGCCGCCGGAACAGCTGATCAAACGCGGGAGCGAGCTCGTGGCAGCCCTCAAACACCTCTCTCCGGCCCAGCACGTAGAGCCCGAGCCGGGCCCGGGAGAGCGCCACCGTCATCCGCCGCACGTCTCGGAGGTAGCCGGCCCGTCTGGTTCGGGTCAGGGACAGGATGATATCTGAAACGCGTTAGCCGGTCCCGTCCGCCATCTCCCATATCTTAATGGGCCAAGGTTTTCCCGGCCCAGCCCGTGCCCGGCCGGGCAGATCCCCACCACCAAACTCACAATCGTTCTGCTCTCCCTGGTACTTGTCCACCGTGGCCACGCAGCTGGGCGTCCCAAAGATCGCGTTCTTGTTGCATCGGTGAGCCAGCACGTCCCGGACCAGCGCGCGCTGGCCCGCGTACGTGGTGAGGATCGTGATCTTGCTGCGGGGGTACCCGAGCAGTCGCATGTACTGGTAGATCGCGACCGCGTACTCGGCCTCGCCCAGGTTCTGGATAAAGTGCCGCGACGGCTCCGTCTCGCCGTGGCCGCGGAAGTCGGCCACGTTGACGAACTGATAGTCATACCGGAACCCGGCGTTGGCGCGCTGGAACTCTGGCTCGGTCCGGACGTGGGGCAGATCCCCGACATGGCCGTAGCGCCACCGGTACAGCCCCGCGATTGCCGGCCGGGCCCGGCCCTGCTGGTCGAGCTTGACCGCCGGCACGCCGAGCCGGACGAGACGCGAGAACAGGGACTGCTCCAGGTTGGCGTACTGCCGGATCGCCCCGTTCTGGATCACCGGCGCGTTCTGGAGGTGGTCGCCGCACAGGACCACCCGGAGGAGCGGCGCCGCCCCGTGCCTCGGCCGCTGCATCGCCAGCGGGATGAAGCTCTCGGCCTCAGTGATCTGGCCTGCCTCTTCCATGACCACGTTGTCGTACCGGAACCCGAGCTCGGCCATCTCGCCGCGCCGCATGGCCGCGTGCGTCGACGTCATGGCGATGATCCGGGCCGAGTTCACGAGCAGGTAGTTCGTCCGGTCCCGCTCCCGCCGCAGGATCTCAAACGGCCGTGCGTCCGCGAGCTCGGAGAATAGCTTGCAGATGTGGCGGTAGCAGCCGATGGCGATCTCGGCCGCCGCGGCCCGGTCCGCATCCGGGGGAAACAGCGGCTGCGGCGCGTCCGAGAAGAAGTCGTGGAACGGGAATCTGGCCGCAATCTCGGCGCCCGATACCTGGCCCGACCCCAGGACCGGCAGGAACTTGGCCCAGGCCGGCACGATGTACACCGAATTGAAGTAGGCCGCCGTCTCGGCCGAATTGCCGTGCGCACCGGGCGCGCCCAGGCCGGCCGCGAGCCGGGTCACCTCTTCCAGCCATCGGTTGCGGTTCTCCAGAAACGACTCGACCCGGCCGTGCTTGCTGAAGCTGGATTCGGTCTCGAGCTCGTCCTCGCCGTGGCCGAGCCGGAGCAGGTGGCGCGAGTCGATATCGAGCGCTACGATCTTGCCGAACAGCTGGTTCAGCGCCCGGTTGCTGTGCGTGATCAGGAGGGTCCGCTGGCTTGGGAAGTTGTGATAGATGTTGCTGATTATCTGCGTCGCCACGTCCGTCTTTCCGGTCCCGGGCGGGCCCACCACCAGGGTGAGGCCGGGCTGGGTGCCCGATGTGATGGCCTCGACCTGGGCCGGCGTGAACCGGACCGTGTTGCGCTTCGGCTCGTCCCTGGGATACGGCCCGCAGTTGAGGGGACGATACGTCGACACCTTTACCGTCTCGACCTCGGCGGCCGGCCCGGGCTCGCCATCCCTTCGGCGCTTCTTGGAATTCCGGGGCTCGGCCCCGGCGGCGCCGCCGGCCGACGTCGGCGCCGTCTCCAGAACATATGGCGGCGGGAAGCTCCCCGAGACGTCCTCGTCCGGCTCGATGACGGTGCCCGGCAGGCTCTCGATGAGGTGCTGCCAGTCCAGGAACGTGTCCCGCGAATCAATCCGACTGACCCGGTTGGGGAGCTGCCGGTACGTCGCACTGGCGGGGTCGCCGTAGCCGAGGAACACCTCGTGAATCCACCTGGGCAGCGGCACGTCCGACAGCATCAGCGCCCTGGTCGCCTCCAGCACCCGCTTGAAGTTATTCTCCCGGCTATGGCGCCGGAGCAGGACATTAATCCGGCCGTAGACGTCGTCGCCGGCCCGCGCCTGGTCCCGGCTGTAGGTGCAGGCATCCAGCTTTATCACCAGCTTGCGTTGAGACCCGCGCAGCTGGAACCCGGGTCTCACATTCCGGCCCTGTCCGTCCCGGATCTGGATCACCTCGGCCGTCCTGACACAGAGCACGCCGAGTCTCTCAGTCTCGGACAGGGCCGCCGTGTCGCCACCCGGCCCCGACTTGGGTGCCGGCGGACGGATCGAGAGCAGGAACACGACATCGTCTGGCCGCAGGCCATCCCACTCCCTCCGGCCCGCCTCGCTGACCCGACGGAGATCATACGACACCTCGGCCCGCACTAGGGACGGATACTTCTCCCCCACGAGTGGCGGGACAACCTCCAGCACAGACGGCTTCGAGGCCGGGACCGCCATTTTTGAGGACCCAAAGAACCTCACGCTCCCAGCACTGTCGATCCCGGCCTGCAGCCGGCCCACCACCAGCTCGATGTCGCGCTTCACGGCATAGAATGCCTCGTATCGATACAGAGTGAATGCTCTCCAGAGGAAGTCGCCGACCGACAGGTACTGGAGCCCGAGCTTGGGGAGGCCCAGCGGGTGTGATCCGTCGTAGGCGTCGGTGCGTAGCAGACTGTCGTTGTCGTAGAGAGATGCCTCGGTCGGGACGATGTTGGCGGCCTGGGCCACGTCCCGAAATGCCTTTCTGCGCTCAAACGTCGACGCGAACACCTCCATCATGAAGGCCCGGTCCAGGGCCAGACCGACGGTCTCGGGATACGCGGTCCGGAGATCGAGGAGATCGGCAAGTCGGAAAAGCTCATGGTCCGTCAGCGGCTCGAGTAGGACCAAGAGCTGATCGCGCGTATCGATCGCGCCGTAGTTCGAGAGCGCCAGCACCGTGAGCTTGTCCTTGTAGCCCAGGAGAGAAGCGCGCTGCAGGCAGGCCAGTCGGCCGCAGTGTAGGTCGTACGAATCGGTTCCGCTGAGCTGTACCCCGGTTTGATCATCGACCGGGAAATGCGTGTAGTGGCTGAGCAGCGCGTGCATGTCGCGCAGGACCGCGTTCTCCTCGTCGCTGTACATGGGAGAAAGCTTGAGGGCGGTGAGGACGTGGAGATCCTGGAGGAGCGTGTTGATGTAGCGCCTGGTTGGTAGCTGGCTCTGGAGGTCGCAGAGGAACTCGGTGAATCTCTCACAGAAAGTGACGTGCCCTGGCGCGGGGTCAGTTCCTATCCATCATTGGGTTGGCCGGACCGGATCTGGTTTTCCTGTTGCACATACCAGGCTGGGGAGCTGACGAGTAAAGAATGGAGATGAACTCGAGAACGAGGGTATATATCCACGACCGCTCGAACCGCAGCCTCGCCTTTGTCCCGTCATCGGCAGCATCGTATCGTTTGAGGGAGGCCCTCCACGCCTTCCGCACATGGGGGCCCTGATTCAGCTTCATCTCCCGCAGCGTGTCCTGCGCGAGGTTGTGCCATATCGAGATCGACACTAGAGGAACGCACTCCTTGCGCACCATTCCACAGTCGAGACTCTGGAAGGCATGGATGAGGAAGCAGACCAGCTGGGTGCGCACTGGGAGCGGCTGGCCGGTATCAAGCACCAGGGCCAGTACTCGCCGAAAGATGGACGAGAAATCGGCGGGTCGATCCTGGAATATCTCTAGACACGAGTTGGTGGACAAGGTTAGCCAGCGCGCGTGACGGATGCGATTGACGCTGCCTCGGAAGCCTACCTACCCCACGTGTCGACATGCTCTCGGTGGCGGACATTGGCCACCAGAACAACCAGGGCGATGTGGATGTTGGATGCATCCTCCGTATAGCCGGGCCAGAGATAGCTTCAGGCCGTTAGTGACCAGTCCTGGCCATGCGACAGCCGGGTGGGAACTTACCTCTCCAGGATGCTCAGGCCCTCCAGCTCCAGCAGTGTCTTGTACGAGAATCCATCTTTCTCGAGCCGCTCCCACACATCCTTCTTCAGCACGTCATTCTTGACCTTGACGGGTGCACTCTTCTTGGTAGGCTTGAGCCAATGGTCGCGCGCGAGCTTCAGCAGCGGACTCTGCTCGTCCTGGATACCAGACGCGGTGGGATGCACGACCGGGTCGATGGATGGGCTCGCCGCGGACGAAGGCTCTGGTGCCGAGGTGGCGCTCCTCAGCTTCTTTGCGGTGGGCATCACCGCTGAGCGGAAATCTGTTGGTTGGCTGTCGTGCTAGATGCTGGGTGAGGAGGCGTAGCAGCAGCAGCAGTTCGTGGTCGATATCGAATCGGGCACCTTCAGCCGACGCGTTTCATCCACCGGCCGCCACTGCCAGGCGCTAGGGTGTGCCGCCGCTATTTGATCCACCCCCACACACAGTAGCGTAGCATCAGCCACACCTGCATCTGTCTACATGGAGGAATGAGCCGCATCTCTACGCACATTTGCGCCGCCACATAAGATCCTATTACCCGCAGCCCCGTCGACCACGATCGCGAACCGAGCAGCCGTCGACAACAGGATGGTGGCCATCCCAGACCACGGCGTCCCCGACGTTGCCGATGTCGGCGCCCTGATATCCGACCTCCTCTCTCATGCCGAGCGCGTCAAGCCGGCCGGCTCTATCGAGCCGCCCCTGGAGAAATCCCACTTTGACCGGCTCAACCATCGCGTTTCGGCCCTGTTCTCGGCCCGCTCCTCTGTCGCCGCGGCCTCCGGCGCCGGCGATCAGGCCAAAGTCAAGCAATATGCCATCATCGAGACCGCCGTCCGCGGTCTCCTGGCCAAGCTCATCGTGAGACGACGGCCCGACTACAGCCTGGCTTTCCTTCTTCGCCCTACTTACTGCCTCAGCGACGCGCACTGACACGACCCTCTCCTCCTGGCCCAGGCGACCACTCCGATCGACTCCCCCGCTTTCGTTCGCGTGTGGAATCTCCTGGACCTTCTCGCGATACTGTCCGATGACGAGCAGTGCGACCCTGCCCTCCTGTTCTGGATTGTGGAAGAGCTGCTGGACAGCCAGACGATCGCCGGCTGTCAGATCATCTTTGACTACCTAGAGTCGCGCAGAGAGCGGATCACGGCCAAGCACTTCAAGCAGAAGCAGCTGATTGTCCTGCGCAGCTGCAACGAGCTGCTGCGCCGGCTGTCGCGGGCCGAGGACACCACCTTCTGCGGTCGCGTCTTCATCTTCATGTTCCAGAGCTTTCCGCTTGGAGATAAGAGCTCCGTCAACCTCCGTGGCGAATTCCACGTCGAAAATGTGACCATGTACGACCACCAGGGCGGCCGCTCCGCCGGGGCCGACCCCGCCGACGCGGTCGACAAGATGGACGTGGACGAGGCGCCTAGGACTTTGTCGAGAAAGCCGGCCCCGGCCGGGAAGAGGCAACAAGGAGAGATGCTTGACCCGAAGCAGCTCTATCCCGTCTTCTGGGCCCTGCAGGAGAGCTTCAGCCAGCCTAAAAGGCTGTTCGACGCCGTCCACTTTGCCCAATTCAAGACCGGCCTCGAATCCACCCTCGCCGTCTTCCGCCACATCCAGCAGAACCAGCAGGGCACGAGGCAGCCCAAGAACATAGAGGAGACGAAGCGGGCCAGCAAGCGGAAGCGCGACGACCAGGACAAGGATGATATGAACACCGGCTTCAATCCTAAATACTTGACGAGCCCGGATCTCTTCGAGCTTGAAGTGCGTACATCGCGGCCCGAACCCGATGCCCACATTATGTGCACATGCCTAACCCTTTTCAGATCAGCGATGTGTCCTTCCGGCGTTACGTGCTCGTGCAGGCCCTCATCACTACCGAATTTCTGCTGTCCCTGTCCGCCCGAGCGAAGGAAAAGCACGGCTGGCTGAAACAGCCGAACAAATCCGTCACATACGCAGACAAGGTGTTGAGCGAAGACGATGTAGGGATCCAATCATCGGACCCGGAAGATGCTCGAGTACTGACTCCCTCTCCAGGTGAAGTGGGCCAACTCGATTAAGCGCTCCATCGCCGAGTACCTGAAGCATGGGAGCGAGGGCCCGTATTTCTACCGGATGGTCGAAACCGTACTCTCGAGGGACAAGAACTGGGTCCGCTGGAAGACAGAAAACTGTCCTCCGATCGAGAGACCGGCGGTCACGCCGGAGGCCTTCTTGGAAGCGAAGCGGGCCGCCCAGAAAATCACGCTCAACAAGCGGTTGCGGCCCACTCCGATGGGGTCCCTGTCCCTGGACTTCCTCGACGATGCCGACGAGCACTCGGCGCTGGAGAAGCTCAAGGACAAGTCAAGATATACCCTCCCGGAGCTGAGCCAGTTTCGGGAAATGATTGCAGATTCCGACTTTGACATCGATAGAGCCACCGACCCCAAGGCCAGGGCTGAGGCCGTCGAGGGCAAGGCGAGCAAGACGTGGAGAGCGCTCCGGATCGCGAGCACGTGCAGGCTGGCCGCTTTCGATAAGATCGACGACGCCGAGGATATATCGGCCGTGTTCCGGGACAATGAGTCGGCCCCGGCCGGGCCGGACGAGGCCGAGGACGAAATGATGGTCGATCGTGCCGATCTTCCGGAGAACAGGACGCCGGTCATCTTGGCAGGTCCGGCCGGGGCTGGCAAGACTCGGCTCGCGGATGCGCTCATGGCGGAGCGGAGGGGCGCATTTGCCCGCGTGGTGCGACACACCACCAGAGCACCTGCCGAACACGAGGTCGCGGGCCGGCATTTCACCTTCGTCACCTGCCAGGAGTTTGATGTGATGCGGGACGGCGACAGGTTCATCGAGCACGGGAGCCTCGGCGGCCACGACTATGCGACGAGCACCGCGGCCGTCAACTCGGTGGTCAACGGCTCAAAGGTGCCGATCATAGAGTTGAGCTGTGAGGTAAGCAAGGCGGAGAGAACCCGGCCGAGTCAGATCGGCTTTTGTTTGCCGCCCAGTTGACTCAGTCCTCCTTCTCTTCCAGGCCGCCCAGTACACACGCGACATGGCCTTCTCCTCCCGCATCGTCCTCGTCAAGCCGCCCAGCGGCGAGATCCTCCGGACAAGGCTGGAGTCGAGTGGGAGATCCGACGAGCAGGTTCGGGAGGCACTGGAGGCGTGGAGCCAGAGCGAGAAGGACGCGGCGCCGGTCGACATCTTCGAAGCCACGGTGGTCAACGGTGACATGGACACGGCCGTGGCCGAGCTGATAAATTTCGTCTACCAGGGCCAACAATCTCCCGAACAGCAGCAGCAGGTCGAGGGGGTTGAGGGGGTCGAGGGGGT
>JAOYNC020052855.1:0-10991 GCA_025802115.2 Bertia moriformis
CGGCCGTCATGGCCACCACCACCGCCACCACCACCACCACCACGGACACCACCACCACCCCATGGTGACGGGCGCACCGAGGATGCCGAGCAGAGGAGCTTTCCCAGCAGAAGCACCGGCAGGACCAATATCAGCAGCAGCCATATCAAGCATGCTATCAAGCGGGTTCATCGCCACCGTGCCCCCCAGGCCCCACCTCAGGCCCGACGTCTCCCTTAACCATGTGACGCGGCCGCGCCCCTCGCCTTCCACTGGCGATCATTACCCGGACGAGGCGATGCTCCGGCGCGTGATATCCGACTCGGTGTTCGACGCCCTGGTGCGGTACCAAGAGCACCAAGAATTGATGGCGGCGGCAGCGACGCGAAGGCAGCAAGGTTAGGGAGGGGCATGACGATGAGCCACGATGACGACGCCGATCTTGAGGACCGGTTCTATCAGGCTGGATGAATCGAGCGAGGAACACGTATCCAGGGGGGATTCAGCCGGTTGGACCCGGCGTCCCCCCAGAAAATGGATTTGCCATATTTGGCAAATCGAGACAAGCGGAAAAGATTCCGAAACTGGTTGGAAACCCCCTGCCCCCGAAATTGATTGAAATATATAATGGTATAAGTATGGCGTTTTGGCAATAACACAGAATATATCGATAAGGTTGAGTCAAGGAGTGCGTGTGCAGTGATGATATATGGTAATTCAGCAAGAAGCACAGAATATATTGTGAAGCACCTGGCAGGTGTGACGCGCCCTACAGGGATCTGGGCCCGCTCCGGACCCGGACCGAGATCTATTTTGTTGCTCCATGGGCAGAAGCAGAGAAAACAGGCTGATCGCAAGATCTGTGGCCTGATCTGTGGCCTGATCAGTGGCCTAATCAGTGGCCTAATCAGCTCAATGTGGAGAGAGATGGGCAATCGTGCTGTCATCACAGAAGCAGATCAGGGTTTCCCGCGTCAATGAGGTCATTGACGCGGGCTCAGCAGATGGCGTATCAGAAGCTCCCATCGAGCATATATAGGATGGGATCTCTCCCAGCAACAGGGAGAGAGCTGATCAATACAAGATACAATCTCATGCCGATGAAGGCGCTCTGAGCGCCATATATATCAAGTCAAGGAGTGAGTGGCAGTGCTGATGATACACTGCTCAGCACCCACCGGGCCGCAGATTGAGCTGGATGAACCAGCGAGTGGGTGCGAGAAGATAGGCTTGCTGTTCCGTCTGGCGGCGTGAACGTCGGGGTGATCCGCGGCCTGACACGGCAACGGCGCAGATGGCGGTCGCGCTAGGTGGTGGTGCCTGTATCTCAACCGAAGTCGATGCCCAATCGCGGCCTGCTTGCGCGTCAGTCCTGCCATCTCGGAGCCGATGTTTGGCACTTTTTCTGGGTGAGCAGTGATGGGCCTTCCAGTGACCGAGGTGAGCGCGCGCAAGGTTTCATTATCGAGCGCTCGTCGAGTCTAATAACCTGGGATTCTGCCCATCTGAGCCGGAGCGCATCGTGCGTCCCACGGCAGGAATTTTGGATCTAAATTTGACTCGATCCTAGCAGGGCCACTGTGGCGATCTTATCAGCAGCCAAGAAACATAAGAAATTTACAAAAAAGGATCATCAGGGCTTCGAACCAGAGCCGTTACGTTGCCGGGACGCTCACAACGCTGTACGACTCGGTTCTACTATATGCCTCTCACCCGAAAAAAACAAGAAGTATAGAAAACTTCATGACCCACCCCCACTTTCTCAAGGGGCAGTCGGCGGGCCCCATCTGGCTAGAAGAGATAGTCCATCTGTTCTACCTGCTGTCTTCGCGCTGCCCTCCAGCCCTCTCCTTTCGGTTGCTACCACGTGTAACAAAACAGGAGAACAGGATAACAGGAAACGCAACAGGGATAAACCCAGACTCGGACTGATCGGTTTTGGCCGGCGAGGTTCGTGCCTTGGCGCTGTCCTCACAGCGGAAACATTTCCCAGAAGCCAATCTCAAGCTGCGATAGATGGCAGCCGCCGCTCTCGGGTCAGCACAATGAGTCGGGCCAGCAGCAGTGCTGGGCCAGCAAGGTTGGGGCGGAAAGAGGGGGCCGGAAAAGTCGGCCAGGCCAGCCCATGGCCGGGTTCTGACCAACCTTTGTTGACCGGATGAATATCTCGACCAGCTCCTCGATCCGACTCGGGGACTGCAGCGGCATGCCGTCCTCCAGCAGCTCTGGGCGGGGAACCAGCCGGCTGGTCAGGGCTGGTGCGGGATTGCGGAATCGAGTCTCTCGGCCGGAAGATTGGGTCTACTTACTCGAGCCAATCCCGACGGCCTCGACAAAGTCCGGGGACAGGTAGTTCTCAATCCACCGCCAGTACGGGTTGCTACCTCCGCGCCGGGTTTTCGGGTCCGCCATCAGCGCCGCGGCGGCGGCGTGGTAGCCGAGCAGGCAGGGCGCAATCGCTACCTGCAGCGCGAGCCAATCATCGCTCATGCCGACGTCGAGGATGTAGCGGGTGTAGGCGGTGCACGCTGAGCAATAAAACGGTGGCCGGGCGCGGGCACGGGCAGGGGCAGGAATTAGCGGGCCCGGCCTATTATCTGATCTCTGATCGCAGAACCGACAAGGGCACGCACCCTCCTTTTCCTCGGTGGCCTGCATCTCGGCGACAGAGATCCCAAAGGAGCTGCAGTAGTCGACGTGCAGCTGCATCTCGGTCAGGATGCTCCCGACAGTGCGGTTGGACTTGTAGGGCACCACCGATGGTCAGCCCGCGTCATAAGGCTGCGTCATCATCATCCCGGTTATGCCTCTAGTGCCGGTGTCGGGAGACTCTCCACCCTCACCGTCGCGATGTGGCCAAGATTCTTCTTCGTCTTATACCCTGCCAGAGAATTGGCCCGCGCGAAATGGATCTGGTCGACGGCAGGGGCGGCGCCAGTCAGGATCAGAAGTCGCGCGACGGTGCCCAGTCGACGACGGGAGTGGTGGGACCTGCCAAATATAGATAGTCCTGGATGATGAAGCCCTTGAACGACTCGAGCGGCAGGGAGCCGCTCCCGATGGCCTTGACGAACGGGTGGTGGACATGGGCCCGCCACGGGTCGCGCACGTCGGCCCGGTCGAGGAGGTACTCGATGAAGTAACCGCTGCTCCCAGCTCCCTCCGCCGGTCAGTTCAGTTTCAGCGTCGCCCTCCGTCAGGCCCGGCCGGTATTCTCACCGAGGGGCCGAGGAGGGGGGGTGGGGGCCGCATACTGACGGAGAAAACGGCAGGCTGTATGTGGAGTGAAAGTGCCCTAGGGGCCCGTGGCCGGTCCCGAGCATCGGCGCAGTGCGGATGGCGATCTCGCCGTATCTGACTGCGGCGCGAACGACGGCCGGCAGGTCGGCCTGCCCCTTGGCCAGCCCGGCGGAGATGGCGGCTGGGGGGATGAGCCGACGCATCAGTCTTATTGTCACGCTGTGGCAGCAGCCAGGCCATTATAGCTAGCTATAAAAACTCACCGGCCAAGGTGCATCCTGTCCCGTGTGTGGCCGTGCTCCGCTGCCATGGGCTCTCGATGTGCAGGCAGAAGGCCTGCGGCCCGATCAGGACATCCACCACGACCTCGCGCTCGGACTCGGTCCGTGCGACGGTCCCATCCCGTCGGAGGGGTAGGTGGCCGCCCTTGACGAGCACCCATGTTGGGCCCAGAGCCTGGATCCGGCGGCCCAGTGCTTCCACGTCGGCCGCGGATGTGGCCTCATGCGGCGGCGGCGGCTGGCTGTGTGTGGCGAGGATCAGCTCCGCCTCGGGGATGTTCGGGGTCAGGATGAGCGCGCGAGGGAGCAGGCGGTCGCAGAGATCCCGGATGGCATTGCGGGGGAGCAGCTCGGCCCCGGACGTTGAGACCATGACCTGGACGGGCCCCCGTATCAGCATACCGACACGATACGGTCGGACCCGAGTGTCGGGGAGCATGCGCCGTACAGGGTCGACGACGAGGGCGGATATATTATACTTGGCAACCTGCCTGGCCACGGCGGCGATCGTGTCCGCGGTCGCCAGCATGCCTGGGATGGATCGCTCAGTCGTATCAGCAGCACTCGGCGGGCGTGGCCTCGACCCGAAGCAGACAGTGGTCCACGTATGTGGACGCACCGGTGGTGACGACGTCGGCGCCCATGTCCTCCAGACAGGCCTCGATCTGGCGCTCGACGAAATCGGGCGGGATGGGGAAAATAGCCTTGACGGCGGTGGTGTTCTGCACCGTCAAGGCGGTGGTCGCCGTCATGGCGTAGCATCCGTGGGCGGCGAGCACCTTTTGGCCCGCTTCCAGGCCGCTATGATTTGCTCGGCCGTCGGCCTCGGCCGGGAGACGGAGTCAGTCGGCATACTTCTTCTGACTGGGCGGGCCAGAACTCACGCTCCGCCCGAGCAGTCGGAGCCAGCGATCAGCAGCACCCTTCCAGTCCGGCCGGGAGCCATCGTCGGCTTTGCTGACAAAAGTCTGGTTGGGCGAGAGAAGGAGTATAGAGACGAGTACGAAGCTGTCGTGGCGTTGGCAGGCACGAGCGCGGAATGGCGACCGCAAGTTCCAATCCGGTCGACAGCTGGGCCACTGTATCACTTACGGTATGGCTGTGGCCGGAGCATCAGTCATACCGGAAAGCGCACGCCGTGGGTGGGTGGAGATGACTCGAGTCTTACAGCTCCTGCTGCCGAGCCAATCTCGAGCTCGGGTCACGGGTGTGACGAAATGTGTCGTCACCAGAGCCCCGCCTCGGCGTGTTCGGGGAATGTCGGATGGGTCATCGCGGTGACGTCGTCGAATAGGTCTTTTTACGTCCTACCACGCTTGATCGCTTGTTCGAGTGAAGCGGGTGTTTCGCGGCCAGAACCGTACTTCCCAAGTAGCAGGCGCCGGACAAACGAACCGGTCGAGATGGCAAAACCAAAGGTCGACTACACCCTCTACCTTGTCACCGACTCGACGGCGGCCATCCTGGCGGACCGGAGTCTTACGCAGGTCGTCGAGTCGGCCCTACGGGGCGGGGTCACGGTCGTCCAGCTCCGCGACAAGCACGGCTCGACCGAGGATGTGATCAAGACGGCGCGAGAGGTGCATGCGGTCACGGAGCGCTACCGGGTGCCGCTCCTGATCAACGACAGGGTCGCCGTCGCCGTCTCGGTCGGCTGCGCGGGCGTGCATCTCGGCCAGGACGACATGGGTGTGTTCTGTTCAGGAGCGATGGGTGGGTGGGGCTGACGTGTCCGGGGCCGGGGCCGGGCCGGACTAGATTTTGCGCGGGCTCGAGATATGCTCGGGGAGGACAAGGTGATTGGCGTGACGGTCCACTCGGCGGAAGAGGCGGTGGCGGCGTGCGAGGCCGGCGCCGACTATCTCGGGATCGCGGCCATGTTTGCAACCCCAACGTACTTGCTCCGCCCTATTTCTTCCTCTACTCCCCTCTCTCTCAATGTATCTCTATATATGTCTCCATTTCTCTCCATCTCCCTCCCTCCCTCCCTCCCCTATCTCTTCTCTCCCTCTATCTCCCTCTCCTTCTCCATCCCCCCCCTATCTCTTCTCTCCCTCTATCCTTCTTTCTCTCTTGACCTCTTTCCCTCGCTCTCCCCCTCTCTCTTGATCTCTCTTGATCTCTCTCTCTCTCTCCCTCCCTCTCTCTCCCCTTCCCTCTCTCTCCCCTTCCCTCTCTCCCACCATACTATAGTCAGTTACTGATAGGAGGATCAGAAAAAAAGACTCGGACCAGATAATCGGGCCCGGAGGGGCGCGGGAAATCCTCTCTGCCCTCGACGCCACCGGCCACGGCGCCATCCCGGCCGTCTGCATCGGGGGCATCACCGCAGCCAACGCCGGCTTCGTCCTCCAGGCGGCCAACTCGGGCACGAAGAAATGCATCGACGGGCTCGCGGTCGTGCGGGCTCTCATGGCGGCGCCCGATCCCGCGGCCGCAGCGAGGGACCTGACCGAGAAGGTGCTCGTGGCCAAGATGCCACATGCGGTGATGCGAGTGGGGAGGCTGATGCCGCTTACCCACAACATGACGAATTCAGTCAGTCGCAGAGAGCAAGGCGCGGGTTGGGAACGGGGGATGACGACGCTCACGCTCCCGGGATAGGTCGTGCAGAACTTCGCGGCCAACGTGGCCCTGGCCATCGGCGCCAGTCCAATCATGAGCAGATGCGCGGACGAGGTGGACGACCTGGCCCGGCACGGCGGCGCGCTGGTGATCAACATGGGTACGCTCATGCCCGACGACGTCGGCCGGTTTGTCGCGGCCGTCCTGGCCTACAATGCAGCCGGCCGGCCGGTGGTGCTTGATCCGGTCGGGTACGTACGCTGGGCTGATTATGGATGATGATTATGGATGATGATGATGATGATGATGATGATGATGGTTCCATGGCGCGGACAGAGAGGACGACCCATCTTCAAAGAACGATTTTAACAATTGGGTCCAGTGCCGGCGCCACCGCGTTCAGGCGGAAGGCGGCCCACTCCCTCCTGACGTCGGGTCGGTTCGCCGTCATCAAGGGCAACGTCTCGGAGATGCTCGCCATCTCCGGGGAAGCGACGGCGCAGCGGGGCGTCGACTCGGCCGACAGCCTGACGGTCTCGCAGCGGGCGCGGCTCGTCTGCTCGCTAGCGCGGAAATACCAATGCATCGTCATGCTCACCGGCCTGACCGACGTGATCAGCGACGGGCGGCGCACGGTGCGGGTGGACAGCGGGCACTCGCTGCTCGGGGCCGTCACGGGCACGGGCTGCGCGCTCGGCACGGTGGTGAGCGCCATGGTGGCGGCGAGCGGGAGCAGCGACGGGGACCGGCTGGCGGCGGTGATTGGCGGGGCGGCGATGTTCGGGGTGGCGGCCAAGATGGCGGCGTCGCGGGACGACGTTAGGGGGCCGGGCACGTTTGTGCCGGCGCTCATCGATGAGCTCAATCGGCTGCGGAAGGCGACGGCGGGCCGGCATCTGAGCTGGGTGGGGCTGGCGGGAGTCCAGGTGATGGAGGTGGATTGGTCTTGATATCCACCTAGGGGTAGGGTCCGGGGAAGAGAGGGGAACCGAGGGATAGATGGATGGATGGCTGGATGGATGATGGGGCAGAACGATGGATAGGGGAGAGGGCGGATGCCTGGGGGTTAGAAATACGACCGTTGACGTCACCTCCCCGTACGGAGCCTCTATCTAGATGGCACGCACGCCCGGCGGGAAGAAAAGTGGCAGGGGGAGAAAATGGGCCGGGCCGGATCCGGATCTCGGCCGACTCGGCCTGCGGGTCGACGAGCTCATTTCTTTTCGGCAGGGCCCGTCGTCAAGACCATGCCGCGGGGCGTTGATCGTCATCGGCGGCGACAACGGACGGCGACCGGGCCAGCATCGGGACGGGTCGCCGAATCCACCTCGCCGGCCGGTCCGGCCGGTCCGGCCGGTCCGGTGGCCGGCCAGACGTCGGGCTTTGGGGATTCGGCGACCTCTTGCGGCAGCACGTCGCCGCCGGGGCCATCGCGGAGGAGAGATCATCCGGCATCACCTCTGGGCTACACTCAAGTCACTGCTGCCCTGCTGCCCTGCTGGTCGGCTGGCCGATTAGCTGGATCATGGCTCGACCATGGGCCAATGATGGAAAAATCAGGATGCCGCTGCCCGACCGGGCTTGTCCAGGAACTGTCCAGGGATGGTGGGCTGGCTCGCTTCGTCTGCGGAGAGGCAGAGGAGGCCAGCCACTCTCGATCCGGGGCCTGGGGACTGGCTGGCTGACTCGATCAGCATTTCCAATCCAGACAATCAGCCATGCCTGCTGACCGGCTGGCGGGCTGGCCAGGCCGCCCTCCTCTGGTTATTTTTTATTTTCCCTGGGAAAGAGAAAAGTACTACTCTGATGGCGGGTATATAGTCCAGTCATGCTTACGGTCCCGGCTTACACGGGTTGCAGCCGCCACATGATCAGTCGACGATTCATGTTCCTACCATCTCCCCCCTGGCGCCCTGCCGTACGTAGAGTGAGGACGCGCGATCGTGTTTTGCTGCATATCTCCATCGCACCGGTAGTGCAGGCGCGCTCCATGTTTCATTGCCTGAGCTGGTACTTTTCCCAGTTTTCGAGGATGGCATTATGGAGTGTGGCCACCTGGTTTTATAAATTGGCGGTAAGATGAAGGCTGAGCCAGCCGATTCCGCAAGATTATACAGCTGCTGCTTCTCTCTGAGCTCTTTCCGTCAGGAGGCGCCGCCCAATCTGCTCTCCTCTCCTCTCCTCTCATCCCCCTCCTCTCCTCTCCTCTTGGCAAAAGGGAGAGCAGACTGGGCGGAGCTGGCTCCATGCCACCGCCGACTTGACTTGCCGACTGACTGACTGACTGCTGTATCGAGATGTACCTTTTCTTCCTTTTCTTCAGCTGCCACATACTGTGGGCGTGCCGCCCCCTCTCGGGCATGCATGTGCCCCCCTTTCACACGTGATGGCCCCGCCACACACAGCCGGGTACATAAAGGTGACGTGGTGCCCAGCCATTTTCAGTTTTTTCTCCTCTGCTCCCTTCCGCCTTTCCGGCCTGGACCCCGCCCTCCCCCAACCCCTGCACTGCCCTGCACTGCCCCTGCGTTTTTTCCACGCTAGCTAGCGTAGCTAGCGGCTTCCACACGAGGTCCGTGCGCAAACGCCCCCCCTCCACCCCTGTTTGTAATAGGATGATGAAATCACCCAATTACAAACACGCTGCCATGTAGTAGTGGTTAACTTGTTTCCTTCCCACCGTTGGGAGCAGGAAGAGACCTGGGTTCGAATCCCGGTGGCAGCATGGCCCTCTTTTTTTTTGTTTTTTGTTTTTTTGTTTTCACCTTGTCCTGGCTGAATGTCAACCCCCGCCCCATGTGAGAGGGATCCCTGTCCCTGGCTTTTGCTGGTCCCTGGCCATTATATCAAAACGGGGGCAGATGCTGAGGGGGCAGAGGGGGAGCGCCAGGTTGTGTTACCATTTGTGTTGCGGTTGAGCTCTGGCGGGAGCTGGTGAGGCGGGCGGCTGGACAGGCAGGCAGGCAGACAGGCAGACAGACAAGCAGACAGGCAGACAGAAAAGCAGACAGGCAGACAGAAAAGCAGACCCGCTGGGTCCAGAGCATAGCAGCAGTCCGCACACAGGATCTGGAGTAATAAGCCCTCCACGCCAGCCAGGTCCGGAACATGGCAGATAGATGCATGCACTGCCGGCAATGATGAAAATAAAAAATGGAAAAAGGCCGGGCGGGCGCGGCCAGGTCTGGGGAGTGCACCACGTTCAATGGCCACGGGTCCGCCTTTGACGTCTTGATGTCTTGGACTGGTAGATTGGCAGACGGCCAGACCTTGGCCGTACTCGGGTCGGATGTTTGTGTCCTGTCGGATAGGCGGATGGCCAGATGGGCGGCGATGGTGGGCTGGCAAGATGGCATCCGACCTTGAGATCCGACTTGGGGGCTGCTGCAGGTTATGAGGCCGCTCTGCAGTCCCTGTGGAAAATCCGGTTCTGCCCATCCGCCACCCCCTGCCACTATCTATGTGTACTGGCGCCCACCTCGAGTCTCATCTCCGCTCGAGTCTCAACTCCGCTCGAGTCTCAACTCCGCACTTTCGCCACCCATACGTCAGCCGGGTTGGGGCCAGCTGGGCTGGGTGCTACCAGCGGGTGCGCGTCTCAGTCCGGTACCGGCACCCGCCAATAATAATGATACCCCAATGGGGGCCAAGGGGTGATGCTGCGAGGCGCGAGCCCGGCCCGCCAGCTCGAGGACGAGCTCCGACTTTTTATGAAATGGTTCGCGGCAACCACAGCAACGGCTACTCTGGATATATGGAGGATGGAGGGGGCACAGTCAGACTGAGCGATGGTCAATGCCTTGCCCAAGATGATGAGAGGAGCAGGATGCTGAGAGCACTGGGCTTTATCGGCCCCGAGTATTTCCCCCACGAGGTGGAAATGCTGGGCTGCAAAATCATACCATGTTTCTCTGTTTGTGGAGAGCTCGACAGATGCCCAGGGCAGGAGGTGGAGGTCCAGTCCGCCGGCCGGCGCCATCCCCTCCGACCGGCCCCGGTGAGGACGGCGGAAAGACGGGCAATTGTCCTTGGGCTCCCCGCCGGCCGTCGGCCAGATACTAAGTCTAGGAGGAGGAAGAGGAAGAGGAGGAAGAGGAGGAGGAGGAGGAGGAGGAGCAGGAGGAGGGGTGATACGATGCGGCGTAGTGGGCGGGCGGGTCGCCAAGGCCCGTCCCGGCCTGGAGGGGGATCCAACGATTGACTGATTCTGGGATGGCGGAGGGAGCGACCGAAGCACAGGAGATGCGGCGACCGAAGCAGACCCCCCACACAAGCCTGTAAGTCCTTTTTTTGCTTGTACGATCCAGCGAGGGCTGGGGTTACCAGTGGCGAGCGTGCCAGTCGGTCTATGCCCGGCCTCGCCATGGCCTGGCCGGGTTCGCCTCCACGTTTTTCTGCCCGGTGCATAATAAGCCAGGCGGCCATGTGGCCATGTGGAAGGAGGACAGATGGATGGATAGACCTACGAACATGGCGACTCGGCATGCGGCGGGGGGGGCGTGCTCAGTCGAGGGCGGCGGACGGACAGCAAATGGATAGATAGCACAACGAGCTCCGTAAGGCAGATTGACATGACAGGGCCGGCAGGGCTGGCAGTAGACAAGTCGGGAATTGGGGCACGCCTTGCCGGTCGAAGAAAGAATCTGTCAATTCCGGAGAGCGAAATGAAAAAAAAAGGCCAGAAAGACACTGGCCAATTACTTGCAATGGGAGAAAGAAGACAGGGGCGACATGAAAAAAAATACAGGTCCAGACCGGATTCGAACCGATGACCTTAAGATCTGCAATCTCACGCGCTACCACTGCGCCACTGAACCCATCGCTTGTTATAAATCAGAGTTTCTGATCGCCTCAAGACGGCCGCACCGTCGAGTCAGGACCCTGCTGATTACGCTGCCGACCCATTTCGCATCCCCTGGCCTGCAC
>JAOYNC020052950.1:0-10988 GCA_025802115.2 Bertia moriformis
CTTCTTGCCGTCCTCCAGGCAGACGAGGTAGTCGGGAAACACCGACTTCTTCACCGGCACGGCCGGGGCTGGCGCCTCCGACTCGATCCTGGCCTGGCCCGCCGTCGACAGCGTCCGGAACACCGACTGGATCAGGGACGGGAGCGCTTCCGTTGGAACGGTGTTGCGACCGATATGGGCCGAGACGATCTGCGCAGTGAGTCTGAGAACGTGTGTGGTGGCGGTGTCCGACATGAGCAAGCCTTTTGGTGGGGGCGGGATGCGTCTTCTCACGACAGGCCGCGTCGCTCAAAGTGGAACTGTAGAGGTGACTACCATTCCTCCAGTGAATGTCGCCAGATACCCCCGCCCTGACTTCAGAGCCGTAGCTCGATATAATGCTGACCTTGTCGGTTCACCTAACATGCTGAAAACGCTTTCGCAGCAAACCCAGTTGCCAGAGCTGGCAACAAGGCAAGACGGCAATGCAGCAAAACGGCAGCTGCAACGTGGCGGTAGCCGGGCCTGTGTCGAAGGACAGCCCCTTCCCCGCGGACCCCCAAACTTTAAAAAGACCTAAGACTTGCGTGCACAACGAGTGTTAGCAGCGTTCTCGGGCTGGCGTCCTGCCAGCAACCCGGCAACTGGCTTAATTGGCAACCTTCACTTGCGGCAGTTCTCCAATTCTGTAAGCTGGCAACTCAAGAAGAGTTGGCGCTGGCTTGCTGGCAATCTGAAAGGACTTTAGTATGAAGACTGTCGCGATCCTCAGCCAGAAAGGGGGGACGGGCAAAACCACGCTGACCCTTCACTTGGCTGTCGCCGCAGAGCGGGATGGTCGCACGGCTGCCGTTATCGATCTTGACCCGCAGGCTAGTGCGGCCGGATGGAGCGATGCTCGTCAAAGCGATAGCCCTGCCGTTGTCCCAGTGCCTTCGGCCAGACTCATGCAAGCCTTGGAGGCAGCCAAAGCCGGCGGTGCGTCGATTGCGTTTATTGATACTGCCCCACACGCCAGCGACGCTGCCCTTGCTTCCGCCGAGGTGGCCGACTTGGTGCTGATTCCGTGCCGGCCTGGCATCCTCGATTTGAGAGCAATCGGTATGACCGCTCGCGCGGTTAAGCTTGCTGGCACTCCAGCCTATGTCGTGCTGAATGCTATGCCCTCGCGCGCGCCAAACGTATTAGCCGATGCCCGCGCTGCTGTGGCAGTTCACGGTCTCAAAGTTGCGCCGTTTTTCACTCAACAGCGCGCCGCCTATGCTCATGCGTTAATAGGCGGACAGGCGGCCCAGGAGTATGAGCCGTCCGGCAAAGCAGCTGAAGAAATCACACGACTGTACGAGTGGGTGCGGAACGAGCTACAGGGAAGACCTGCCGAGTTGCCGGCAACTCGGCAATCTGGCACGGTGACAACACAAAAGATTGCCTTATGAGCAAGAAGCCGAGTCTAGCCGAGAGCATGCGGACCGCTGTGAAGACTCCCTCATCGGAGCCCATCTCATTACCGCCTGCCTCGATTGTTCAAGGAGGTGATGCGAAGTCAGCAGGTGGATTTTATGCGGCAACCCGTATAGGCAAAAAGAAGGTCACAGCGCCGTTGACACCTGAGGACCACAAGCGTTTGCGGCATCTGGCACTTGACCGCGAGGCCACCACCGAAGCGTTGCTGGTTGAGGCAATCAACGACCTCTTCATCAAGTATGGCTTGGTAAAGGCGGAGAAGGGGCGAGATCCCCCGTAAGGCCGGTAGTGGCAGCGATTTGGCATTCGGCTTTTACCCGTCGATTGATTGCGTCTCGAGTCGCGGAGTGGACGTCCCGCTCCAGCAAGAAGTTATCCACATCACGAGCGTGGAGTCTGGTCGCGCTTTCCGTGGAGTCTGGTCGCGCGACTCGCAGTTATCCCGTGGAGTCTGGTCGCACATACTAATAGTAGTCTCAAAATTCTCTCTAATAGCTTGCGCGACCAGACTCCACGTTGCTTTCAGACCGAACGTCCGTCAAAGCAGAGGCATGGCTGAAGTTCATCGTCTAATCGTAAAGCAGGGCGTCGAGGAAGCGCGCAAACAGGCAGTGACTAAGCACGAGCGCGCCGTTGTCGAAGCTGCTTATCAGGTGTTGAGCGAAGAGGCTGACAAGCTCGGGTTCACCTACTCCGGGTTTGCACTCACATCCTTGCCTCACAAGCCGCAGCTGGAGAATGTGTGGCGACGTGAAGGTTACAACCTGACGATGCTGGTCCAGGGGGGTGTGGATAGAGCAGGAGAAAACCTCGGTGTTCCTTATGGCTCTTATGCCAGGTTTATTTTGCTGTTCTTGCAGAGTGAAGCGGTCAAATCGGGCAGCAGAGAGATCGAGCTCGGGCGTTCAATGCGAGTCTGGTTGGGCAACATGGGGCTCTCGATTGGAGGCACAACCTACCGGCTAGTTAACGAACAGGCTCAGCGGATATCTGGCTGCACGCTTACGTTCTTCACCGACAGAGACAACAAAGAGGTTATGCGTCGCGGCGGCTTTGTTGATGGTTCAATCACAATGGCCGGCGTGTTGAGTGAACAGCCTAGTCTTTGGCAAGAAAAGATTTTGCTTAACGAAGAGTTCTACCGAGCCCTACGTGATCACCCAGTACCACTTAATGAAGGTGCTTTGCGTGCAATCGGCCCGCGTAGCTTAGTCATCGACATCTATATCTGGCTCGCCTATCGGCTTCACGCACTGAAAGGCGACGTAGAGATTTCGTGGCTCTCGTTGAGCGCACAATTCGGAGCCGGCTATGGTCGGCTCCGGGACTTTCGATCTGGGTTTATCGCGGGCCTTGAGCTGGCTCTAGCTGTCTACCCTGAAGCTAGGGTGGGGATTGATGAGCGGGGCGTTACGCTTCGGCCGTCCCGTCCGGCAATCGCCAAGCTGTAGCAGTGTGGAGTCTGGTCGCGCTCTTCGCTTTCATTTCGAAGAGCAGCAGCTGGGCAGCGAGTGCATTCCCTCGTAGTCCTTTGCCGTGCTGATCCACGTAAAATCCGAAGTCGCATCGTTTAACATCAGTTGCGCTCGCCGACTTTACGACGCCTTGCGCCGGCTCCGGCGCGCCTGTTCGACGACCGGTGCAGGAGCAGCTTCCTTCGCCGCCCTCTTCCTCCCACCCTCGATCGGAAGCTTCAGGCCAGGCTGCTTGCGGGTCTCCTCGGCGGCCTTCTGGGCCCGCTTGCCGGACGCTTTCGGCTTTGCCAAGGAGGCTTCCACCGACCTGCCAGGCGCGCCCTTGAGGCTGTTCCGCAGGGCGGCCATCAGATCAATGATGTTGTCCGTTGGCGGGGCAGGGGGGCTGCCCTGGATTTCCGCACCCTGGGCCTTGGCGTCCAGCATGGCCCGCAGCCGCGTCTCGTAACGATCCTCCAGGTCTGACGGATTGTAGGCGCTCGTCTGGCGGTCGATCAGCTGCACCGCCAGCTTCACCATCTCCGGATCGCTCTTGGCCTGCACGATGTGCTCGAACAGCGGTTCCGCCTCATTTCCGGCGATGGTCCGGCATGCTCGAATGGCCGAGGGCCGACTAGCCTGTTCGCTCGCGGCCAGGGACGGTCCTGTTGTCGGCCCAGGGCGGCCGGACGGCGCTTCCATCGCAGACCGACCTGTCAGCCCGTAGCGCGCTACGTCCCAATCGCAGGCGAACAAATTGGCAGCGACGACCTGTTCCCGGCTGAGCTCGCTTCCCCGCTTTTGGAGCCGTGGGATTGGGATTGACCCGGATTGGTGGACACCCCGAACGCTTTCGCGAAAGGTGTCATCATGCCGAAAACCCATGTTCCGCATTAGCCTGCATTCCGGCGCCAGATGGTCGATCTGGTTCGTGCTGGGCGGGATCCCGACGGTCTCGCCCAAAAGTTCGGGCCGACTGCGCAATCGATCCGCAACTGGATTTCGCAGGCCGACAAGAACCAACGTCGAGGTGTTGGGCATGGTTACGCCGCATTACGAGGAGGGGGATGTAGCCGCGCCTTCAACGACGCCTCCTGCGACCATGGAGACGACGGCGTTGGGGAAAAGAGATTTGGCGAGGGTCGACGCCCCTTCGGGTGCGCGCATAATCAAAGCCAATTGCCTCGAATCCATCAACGTAGCGAGCGGACGGAGGCCCACTATTAAGCGACGGAGAGCGGCAGCCGGAACAGGGGCGTCATCGTCGGCTTCGAGGTAAAGCTGCGCCCGCTGCCAGACATAGGTGATGCCCGGGCGCAGCAAGGGCCAGGGCTCAATACCGTGGCCAAGGCGTAAAAGGGCTTTACCGGCCTGTTCGTGACGGCCCAGACGTGCCAGGACCTCGGCCCGGACTGCGTGCATGTCCGGCAGGTTCGGTTCCTGCTCCAGCATGGCATCGGCAAGACGGAGGAGGTCGTCGCTCCATTCTGTCCGGAGCAGGACATAGCTCGCCACGGCGGCTTCGACCGGCGACAGGATCGGACCGGCGCGCAGCATCGCGGCGGCCATGTCGCGCGCAGTCTCAAGGATATGAGCGTTGGCGAATTGCCAGAGGCGGTCGAGACCGGGATTGCTGTATCGCAGGATAGCGGTCGGCGCGCGCTGGGCCGTGTCACCCCAATCCTCGATCCGGATGCTGGTGAACTCGTTGGCCTCCGCGGGCACTATACAGAGCCACTCCCGGCCGGCGTCATGTGCGGTGACGAAGCGGGTAGCTTCGTTGGCCGTTAAGGTATTCCCAAGCGCGCGATCGACGACAGCGACGGCTTCGCTGTGGACGGGCTTGGCTGGTTGAAGCATTTTTGACGGAGAGACAAGTGCGTTCTGCATTTGCGCTTCCTGCAGCGCATCAATACCAAACTCTGAACTGCCGCTTGGTCCTGACTCTAGGCGCATCACCACCTTGCGGCCGCCTGTTTGCCATAACCCGACGAACAAAGCAGTGAGCGGGGCGATTAGCAGCGCGAGCCAACCCTTGGTCAGCAACGCGAGCCATCCCACAGCTTGGGGAGCCGTGCTGCGGTCCACCGTCGGTGTAGAGGCGGGTTCAACATTGCTCACCTCGGGCCCAAGAGCCGGTTTTGGCATCGGGGTCGGAGGCGCGCTAGGATCCCGTACGGCGGGTGTCACATCTGCGGTCTGCAATCCGGGGTTTGGGCCGGGCGGGAGTTCGGGCTGTTTCGCGACAGGGTGGTAGCCCCGTGTGCCAGACATCCGACGGGCAGCGAGACTGTCGATCAGCTCCTCGACGGTCGGCCCGGCCTGGAGCCTGGGAGGCAGTGCTGGCGGGGCCGCCATGGGCATCTCCGAAGGCAGCTTTCCTTCGGACGTCTGTAATGGCAATTGATTGAAGAAGGCCACAGCACCGAAAACGGCGAGGACGACAACGACCGACGCCGCGATCGCAACCGGCACCTTGGTGCGGCTTGCGGTCATCGGGGTTGAAGCAGGTGATATCGACGGCTGTGGGGCACGCGCTTCGTCGGGTTGTTGAATGGTCTTCTTTGCCGACACCGGAGGTGCCAGGAGGTCGTCAAACTCGGAGAACGGATCGCGTGATCGGACACCTGGGGGCGTGCTCAGCGGGGTCGATTGTGTGGGGGCGGCCACCGGAGTTGCCACGTTCGGTAGCGGGCCAGAGATGTCACCTATGAGCGCGTC
Organism: Bertia moriformis; assembly: GCA_025802115.2. Classification (NCBI taxonomy): domain Eukaryota; kingdom Fungi; phylum Ascomycota; class Sordariomycetes; order Coronophorales; family Bertiaceae; genus Bertia; species Bertia moriformis. The sequence goes on from JAOYNC020052950.1 coordinate 5,619, forward strand.
GAAATCAACGTCGGCCGGGAGAGGACCCTGAGAGGCCGTCGTCACCGTAGAGGCGTGGCGTGGCTCGTCGAAGGGGTCGCGCTGAATGGCGCCGTCAGCGTCGTCCCTGGGACGGCTGACGTTCTCGTCCTGTAGCGCCACCTGGCTTTTCGCCCCGGCCGTCACGACGACCTCCTCTGCATTAGTCGTGCGGCTGCCCTTTGTGGGGTCTGGGAGGATTGCCTGGATCCAGTAGGTGCCTTCGGGAACATCGAAAGGTTGGCCGGTCATGCCAATGAGGCGCCGGTTGCGGCTACCAGCTGGGGCATCAATCCGTATGGCCTCCACTGGCGCCGGCGCGCCGCTCAAGGTCGCGACGATCGTGCCGCTGTTGATTTTGGAGTCGGTCCCGCTGGCAGTCTGGGTTTGCGGGCCGTTGCGGCTCACAGCACCAGCTCGTTATTCGCGAGGGAGGCAAACCAGGTCTTGCGCTTGGTGCGGCCCTCGATGGTCCACTCGGCCTGGTAACTGCCGGCGCGCGTGGTAAATGTAAAAGGATGCGGATCGAGCGGGCAATACTGCTTGCGTTCGGCTACCGGGAGGAACGCTTCCCAGACTTGTATCGATTGTACCGAGCCGGGCTCGCGGGGTGGTAGCACTCTGATCCAGAGGTCAACCGGGGGCGGGTGGTCATACAGCAGCAGCGGCGTGCGATGCTCGTAGCCGAGCAAGCGGGGATGCTGGTTGCGAGTCAGCGGGTTCTGGGCCAAGCGGCCCTCGATGGTCGCCTGTAGGCTGCCGATGGTGACAGGCCACGCCTCGACGGCATCGGGGTGTTCGAGGGGCCACGGAACCGCCTCGGTGACGGCGCCATCGAGCGCCTTGACCAGCGCCTCGGCGAAAGGGGTGCCGGTGCCGTCTGGGAACACGAAGGCAGCGGTGGCGGGGGCGGCGGAGGCGAGACCGCCGATCCATTGCTCCTGGCCGTCCTCGAAGCGGGGTGACAGCAGGACGCCGGGCTCCTCGATCTGACGTGGCATATCGTCACCGACGATGTTGCTGCAGGCGTCAATGAACCAGAATTGGCGGCGGGCCATGGCACCGTCGGGTGCCGGGCCAGAGAGTGCGGCGATGAGGCGGTCGCGCTTCACGCAACGAGCGAGTGACACGTCGCCGAGCCCGGCGTCCTGTCCGAAATCGGCCAGTACGAGCAGTGCGTCCTCCCAGTAGAGTCCGTGGCCGGTGAACGAGAACAGGGAGGCTTCGTCGTTGCTAACTTCGCAATCGTGCCGCCAGTCGCGCGCCAGGGCCCGGAGCGCGTCGTAGGTGGGGATAGTGCCGGCCCAGCCCGCCAGGGCAGGTTCGACCAGGCCATCGTTGGCAGTGGGAGCGAGAGCAATTCGCAGGGTCTTGAGCGGGCGGATGAGTTGTACCCCGGCCTGCGCGGACAGCAAGCGCTGGGCGATGCGCCAGGCCGACACGGCGGGGCCGTCGACGCTGGTTAGGTTGAATTGCTCCCGCCGGCCGAGCTGGCCTGGGGCTGGCAGGTTGGCGTAGCGGCTGATGCCTACGACGAGCGCGTGCAGGCCCGGGCCCTCGATCTCATTCCGTCGGTCGAGCATCATGGTCATGGATAGAGCGCCGCTAGGGTGGCGACATCGCCAGGGCTGAGGGCCTCACGCTGGCCGATGAACTGGCCGGTTCGGGCGAGAACGGTTGGCCGAGCTGGGTCTATCGGGAAGGCGCTAGCGGGGTAGTGCATGATCGAGCCGAAGTCGTAGGCGCCCAGGGCCATGCCATCGCTCCCGCGCACCATGAAGTTGGAGCGGGCGAGCGGCTGGATGTTGCTGAGGACGACCTGGACATATTGGTCTCGGTCGGGCCGGGTGTGTTCGTGCCAGAGGCCAACCGCATGGCCAATCTCGTGCATCACGTTGCCGGGGGTGCAGCCAGGTGTCAGCAGGATGTCCTGCGGCTGACGCTGGCAGCCAATGTAGCTGGCGCACACCGGGCCTGGGCGAAATTGCACGACAGCGCCGGTTTTAGCGGACGTGGTGGCGAAGCGGATGTGCGTTCGTTCCTCCCAGTGGTGACAGGCGGTCTCGACGCTAGGGCGTTGCGCGGGTTGCAGCAGGTCGAGGTTGAGACGGACCGTGTGGACGCCGGCCTCCGCGTCCCAACGGAACCGTTGGCCGACGATGGCGAAGCCAAGAACCGATGTGCCGGCCAGTCCCTCGGGCTGCGCTGCGGCTTGCTGTGCGGCCTGACGCACCGCGACCGTCTTGCCGAGCAGGATACAGCCCTCGAACAGCGCCCAGCCGTCCAGGTCCCGAAAGAGAATCGGGACCGCGGTACCGTCGGCCTGGCGCATCCAGCCAATCTGGGGCGGGCCGGGTACGGCGGGCATCACACGATGCGGTCCATGGGCACCTCGGCCGTGGTGCAGGGACTCCAGCGCACGTGGCGAGTGGTGAGCAGGTCGCCTTGGGCAAGGAAGCGGCCGCCTTGCCACCGGAGTTCAGCTTCGAGTACCAAGTCGGCCTCAGGCCGTGGCGCGTGGCGCAGGCGAATGCAGAAGTGGAGCCGGCTAAGGGCGGGGCCGGTCACCTCGCGGCGGGCGAGGCCGAGGAGGATGGCCTTGCGCCCTAGCATGCTGATATCGAGCAGGCGGATGATGAACAGTGCGTCCCGGAGGGCCGCCGACCAAGGCAGCACCGCCTCGCCGTGCGCCGCGCATCTTGGCGATGGTAGATCATACCCCGGATCAGACGACGTGTGCCGCATAGGTGATTCGGTCACGGTCTTCGACGGTCCAGGCCCAGTTAAGTGTTTGTGCTTTCGCGCCGACGCGGCCGAGCGTACCCCAGTAGGCGGTGGGATACATATTATGCGCCAGCGTACCTGGCACGACCACCACGAGGTGGCCATGAGCCGAGGGCTTTGCCTGGTCCGAGCCGCGGAGGCCGGCCAGGACCAGCATGCCGGCCTCGGCCAGCTCGCGGGCACGCGGTCCGTTCGGGACCGGGGTCCAGCCGGGGCCGCCGAGTGCCGCCATGATTGCGTTCGCGTCGCCGGACAGCGTTATGCCGAGGCGGCCAGCCACCGCGCGGACGAACCCGCTGCAATCATCACTATAAGCAGGCCACTCCTGCTCGCAGGCCGCTACTACGCCAGCGGCCGGAAGCGGTGCATCCGCCAGCATCCCTGCGGGCATCCCAGCAGTTACGGGGACATCGAAGGCGATCTCGGGCTGGCGAACCGTCCCGGGGATGGAGTAGCCCGGCGCGATATCGGGGCGGCGTCCGTCGATGAAATACTCCGGCCCCCAGCCGGGCGCCTTCGAGACAAGGCCCGCCAGCACTCCGAAGTAGGCAAAGAAGCCGATGGTGAGCCCAATGCCGTAGGCGCCGAACAGCGCGCTTTTGTCGGCGCCGAACAGGGAGGTGACGCCGCCACCGCCGATGACGCCGACGAGCGTTGCTACGTCGCCGAGCGTTACGTCGCCTTTGCGGTAGCGGTTCACGAAATAGACATACCAGCCTAGGATCAGGCCGAAGCCAGCCGCACCGAGACGAGCAAGCATGTCGTCAGACATGGGCTTTTCGCAGCAACAGCGCGATGACAGCGCCGACCGCAGCACCATAGAAATGCATGGCACTGGTGCCAGGCGGCCCGACCAGTTCACACAGCGCGCCATAGCACGGAGTCGACACGGCAATGATGCGCCAGCGAACAGATTGCCGCTCGAATTGAAGCCAACCCAGCATCATGCCGGAGGCTGCGGCGCCCATCCAGCCGATTAGTTCTGCATCGTCGGAAAGGACAGGCAATGGGCCACCTCCACCACGTGCGAGTAGCTTGGAGCACCACGATACCGCAACAGAAAAAAGTATCTACGAATGGGGCGGCAGCCGCCGCAGCGGTGTCGAGTTGGCAAGGCCTAGCCGGGCTATCCGGGTAGTCGGTATGCGGGTGGAAGTGGGACTACCCGGTGGCTGCCGCCACTTATGCAGCCTGCTGAACTGACTTCAACGCGGCATCCCGAACCCGCATGATGGTCTGACGGCTGGTGCCGTGCTGCTTAGAGCATGACCGGACCGTTGTGAGTCGGGGGATTCCGGCGCGGCTGCAAATCTGATTCAAGCTGCTGGCTGGGTTGGAGGCCAGCAGCGCATGCCGAAGCCTTATTCATCCGATCTCCGTCAGCGTGCCATTGCCCTTGTCGAAGCGGGCCAGTCGCGTGCGGCCGTTGCCCGACTGCTCGGTCTTGGCAAGGCGACGGTCATCCTGTGGGTGAAGGACTACCGCGGAACCGGCAAGCAGGCCGCTAAGCCGATGGGGGGTCGCCGGCGCTTTGCTCTGCTGGCCGAACGGGACTGGCTGCTGGCACGGATTGCAGCCGCCCCGGACCTGACAGGGCGGGCGTTGCGGGCCGAGCTGGCTGAGCGCGGCACCAAGGTCAGCTACGATGCCGTCTGGCGCTTTCTGCGCGACGAGCGGCTCACCTTCAAAAAAAAGCCTGCGCGCCGCCGAACAGGACCGGCCCGACGTCGCCCGCAAGCGCGAGCGATGGAAGCGCTACCAGAGCCGGGTTGACCCGGCCCGCCTAGTCTTCATCGACGAGACCTGGGCCAAGACAAACATGACCCGAACGCATGGTCGCGCCTTACGCGGGCAACGCCTGATCGCCGCCGTGCCGCATGCGCGCTGGACCACCATGACCTTCCTGGCCGCCTTGCGCTCCGACAGCATCACCGCACCCTGCGTGTTCGATGGCCCTATCAACGGCTGTCTGTTCCTGGCCTGGGTGACCCAGTTCCTGGTGCCAACGCTGCGGCCCGGCGACATCGTCGTGCTCGACAACCTGGGCAGCCACAAAGGCGTCGCCGTCCGCAGGGCCATTCGGGACGCAGGCGCCCACCTGCTGTTCTTGCCGCCCTACAGCCCAGATCTGAACCCGATCGAGATGGTATTCGCCAAGCTCAAAACCCTGCTTCGCAAAGCCGATGAGCGATCCATCGCTGCCGTCTGGCACCGCATCGGAAACCTCCTCTGCGAGTTCAGCCCGACCGAATGCGCCAACTATCTAAGGCACGCCGGATACGACCACACTTGATCCGGCTACGCTCTAGCCAGTTCTGACACGCTGACCCCGGCCGCAAGCCCGGCCCACACAGCCTCCCGCTGCTCAGCATCCAGCGTTGCGGGTCGCCCGAACACCGCGCCTTCCGTCTTGGCCCGCTTCAGGCCGGACTGCGTGCGCTCGATCAAAAGATCACGCTCGAATTGAGCCACGGCGTTGATGACACCCATCTTACCCAAGCGGGGCTGATGGATGTCGAACCTGCGAGGCCGATGGGCCAGCCCTTGTCATGCCGCCTACTTCACCCC
>JAOYNC020053052.1:0-10977 GCA_025802115.2 Bertia moriformis
CTGTGGCTCTCGCTGCCAATCTTCCGGTACGTCCCCCGCACGCTCCGCATCTGCCGTCCCGTTCGCACGACTGACCCTCCCGAAGCGGGGCCGAACTCATCTTCCGGTCCTTCATGGCCCCGATGCTGTCGCGCTACTTCACCGGCTCGGCCGCCTCCGGCCTGCGCCGCAAGTCCGAGGGGCTCGACAAGAACGAGTAATTGACGGCCGACGGCGCGGGATCCGCTGGCCTGGCCACGATCAAGGGGCGCGGTGGATCGATCGGTCGTCATGTAACATGTCGGCCTGGTTGAAATCAGGCTGGTATAGTGGCCCTGGTCCGCGGGTCGCAGCTTGGATCGACGTGGTGGTGGTCGTGGCAGCGTGTGCGAGAAGCGGTGTGGGGAGTATCGGGCATCGCTGATGGCTGGGGATTGGCATCGCCAACGGCTGAGAGTAGCATGGGGCTCGAGAGAGATTGGACTCGTGAATGAATGAAATATGGCTGGCTAGAAAATTGGCCAAATCCACATGGTTGCCTTGCTCTTGCGCCGTGGCATGGACCGGCAATAGCAGTGCGGTCCCAGTTGACCCCCGGCCTATATGCCACTCACTGCCGTCTCCCTGCCCATGCGCTGTTCTCTCGTGCCCCTTGGCCGAATTTCCGACTCCCAGGGACATTCAGTTAATCGTGTTGACCTCGGACAGACTGTCAATAACACAGCTGCGAGGTCCTGTCGAGGTGTGCTGGCCTGCCGACGTGCTGCTGCTGCTTTCTTGCAAAGCGCCCCAAGGCAGGACCCCACCTCTGCTGTTGGTACCGCCCATGCGCACCTGGGTCTCAATTCGAGCCTGAAACAGAAAATGTGTACGCGCATGTCACACGTCACACACACCCACACACCCACACCTTCGCACCGGCCCATTGCTCGACTCTGGCGTCTTGCCCGTTCTCCCACTTCCCCACTGCCGAGCTGAGTCGGTCTGCATCCGCTCCGCGACACAGGAGGGCGCTCAGACATCGTGCCCCTTCCCGCCCGTGCACTGGCCCACGCCCCTCTTAGTATTCCGACGCGATGACTGGCTCTGAGCGTACTGCAATAGCGTGCTTTAGGTCCTAGCCTCGGTCGACTTGTTAATCTGCGCGCCCTGGCCCACAGGCAGAGCGCAGCGCTGCTTATTTGGTATCCCGTCGCAAAGCCCCGGCCCCTCCACGGCGCGACGCCTGCCTCCCTGCTGCCTGCCTGCCTGCCTGCCGCCTGCGTGCTACCTGCCTGCTTTGCTCCTCTAGGCGGAAGGGCTCACGCCTCTCGGGATGCGGTTCAGCCGGCCGCAGTCGCGGCTCGCTGCCTCGCTCGCGGCGTCGCTGCCCATCGTCGCGTTATACGTTGTGCTGTTCTCGCCCAGGCTTGCGCTCGCAGCAGAGACCGGTCCTCGAGCACCCGAACCCGGTTTCGAGCGCGGGGCAGATGGCACTGATCCGGGCGGGGTAACGCTGTCGTACCGATCCGACTTTTCTCCGGTACACCCCGGTCTCACCGGGTCACTGTCGCTTCAGCTGCCCCGATTGCTATCGAACAATATCCCGCTCCGACTGTCGCTCGATCCCGGGGCTAGCGAACACTTTGTGTTCAAGGTCTCGGCGCAGATGAGAGATCTCGCCGACCAGGCCCGACGGCCGCCTCCTGCCGGGCAGGATCAGCAGGGAACCGGCCGGCCCGTCTTTCTCTCGGCCAACACCTGCCTCCACCCCGAGCCGGGGCACGCGCGCCACCTTTCGGTATCGCCCCCCCAGTTACAGATGCACATCGCTCCCGCCAGGGCCGCGGCCGCGCCGGGACCGATGCAGGAGGAGGAAGCATCCATGACGATCCGGGAATTCGAGGAGGGTGCAGTCGTCCACGCGCTCGAGACATCCGACGATATCTACTTCAGCATCGTGGCGCCAGTCACCGGGCCGGAGCTGGCCGGGTCCTACGTTGTCGACGTCGCGGCTTCGGTCGACGACTGGTACCACAGCTACGACGAGACGCGGATCGAACTGCAGTGGGTCGACAGCGATGCGAACTCGGCGCTCCTCGCGACCAAGAGCCTCGGGCTGGCGGGGGGGTACGATGACGTGGGGCTGGTCCAGACTGCGATCGCGGACGACCCGCCGTATATGGTGTTCGCCCATGGTCTCGGCTCTCCAGGAATCGACGGGGTCCGCCGCTCCTTCTGCGGTCTGCAGAGCTATGCCGAGATCGCGACGACCAGAGATGGCAGCGGGTCGGGGCCGCTGGTGGCCTCGGCCGTGGCCCTGGCCGGCGGAGGCCAGGGACCGAGACATCACTTCCATATCCAGGGCCTCAGGCCTGGCTCTACGTACGACGGCATACTGGTCCACACCGGACGCAAGACTCTGGGAAAGAGGCGGGAGGGAGAGGTCGGCGGCGGCGGCCGGGTGTTTGGAGCGAGGCAGGTCGCGACCAAGACTGGTAGGGATCCCTTCACTAGACCGGATGGACCGTCGGCGTATCTGCTAATCGAACCGGCTCCTACTTCCAGGCGACAACTGCCGGCTCGTAACCGGGCTCGAGTTCTGCAACACGGTCAACTATGCGGCGCCGGCGAACGACCACAGGTTCAACGGAAGCAAGGCGCTGGGACAGTTCTACGATGACTACGCGCAGAAAATGTACGGATTCTTCAACAACAGTCTCGCCCAGATAGCGTGCGAGGCGCCGGACGAAGCCAAGTTCTCGCTCGCGCGCAACTGCAGCAGCTGCGAGGTTGCGTATAAGCAGTGGCTCTGCTACGTGGCGATCCCTCGGTGTGAGGATTTCACCAGCGACAGTCAATCCTCCCAGGTCCGCAACGTGGCCCAGCCATTCCCCAACGGCACCAACCTCACCGATGCGGTCCTGAGCCAGTTCACCGACCTGCCAGCCCGGTCGTCGCGCAACTCGATAATAGATGACAAGGTCGCACCCGGCCCCTACAGGGAGATCCTGCCCTGCGAAGACTTGTGCTATGGCCTCGTCCAGAGCTGCCCGGCCGCGTTGGGGTTCACCTGCCCCCAGCCCGGCATGGTCGGGTTCGACGGCAGCTACGGAAGGCGGGTGGTGGGGGATGGCGGCGGCGGCCCGTCGTGCAACTCTCCCGACGGGACGAGCGTGCCCTCTGGCGGGGCACATGTCTCGGTGGCCCGGTTTGGCTGCCTGGCCGCAGCAGCGGCCGTCGTTGGCGTATTTTTGGTCTGATCTCGAGCGTGTATGGATACAGGGGGAATGGGGACGGAACAGGACCGAGGGTAGGGGACGTTATGGGATGGGATTGCATGGATTTTTTGAGTTGGTGGGTGGGCCGGACTGTTTGGGACGGTGGTGCTCAGGATACAGACTCGGGTGGGGGGTGATGGTGATGATGACGGTGATGATGTTGGGGATGACGATGGTGATGTTGGACATGATGGTGATGTTGGACATGGTGGTGATGTTGGATATGGTGGTGATGTTGGATATGGTTGTATGGTTGGTGATATAGACACCCATGCAGATAGTGGTGGCTGCGTGGCCCGAGGGAATGGATAAAGGGCTGTTCCACAGGTGTACATGTATGCCGGCCCGAGGTCGGTTATGAGAGTAGCCTAGCGGGACCGGGCTGGCGTTGCTCTTGGGAGAGACGCAGACGGGGGATGCGTCTCGGGGTTGGGGATCAAGGACCACCGCGCGCCGATGGCTTGCTTGGGCAAATAAAGATCACGCCGCCCCTTTTCTCACTAGCTACCAAGGTGCAGGGAGCGACATGTTCTTGCAAGCTGACGGAGAGACGAGACTGCTGCCCCTCCTCCGCCCGGTCGGCCGGCCTTGCCCCGCCAGGCAGGGGGATGCCGGGCACGTAAGCACGCTTCAGGACGGGTCCCGGTCCCGATCCCGGCCGGCGCGGATCCGATGCAGGCTCGCGGCCTCGGCCTCCAGTTGGCGAATCTCAGCTTCCCGGCCAGTCCGACCGGATCAGCAGATGCCCTCAGAAGAGGGCGGGGACACGGAACGATACCTTCTTTCAGCGCTCGCTGCTCCCGGTGGTCCATGGTAATCCAGCCAAGATAGGTCGCCTGGTAGGTGAGCATGGCCAGCAGCAGGACCTTGGCGACGGGGCGGCCAAAGGTCTTGTAGAACGCCACCTGTCTCGTGGCCTCTCTATCTGTCAGCCCCGGCGGACGTCGCCGCCGACTTGTAACACGCAGGCGGATGGACGGATGGGATGCACGCACATGCTGGGAGCGCGGTCTGGTCGGCGGACTCGAGAACGGGCGAGTGGTCGGCAGCAGTTGCAGTCTCCTCATCGCCATGGGTGTGATGTACCAGACTGGATCGACGGTGGGCTGGTGCACCGTGTGGGATGTAGGGGTGCTTGAACTCGCCTGGGCCCACCCCGCCACCTACTCGGCAGGGTTTCTTTCAGCCACCGTGGCGCTCACCTACCCTACCCCGGATTTCCCGGACGCCAAGGCCAGTGGCAATTGCGCGCTCGTGGCGGTCGTCCCTCCTCTCCTTTCGCGTTCCCGCTATACTTCACACCCGAGAGAGAGACCTGACCGTCGACCGGGCGCATACGTACCGTCTGCCCTCTCTCACCCATTGATCGCCACTTCTAGTACATATATCAGCGCCATCATGGTACGGCATAATGTATCCCGTCTGGCCGCACCGCCTGTCCCCATCGCAAGGCTGACCCCCGCCACACTGCAGGTGCAAACACCACAGCAGCGGCGCGCAAATGAAAAGTTTGCCCGAGAGCAGCAGACCCGGATGGGCAAGTCCGAGGGTCAGGTGAAGAAGCGTACAAAGGAGACGGCCAAGTCCCCGATCTCGACCGTCTGGCTGGGTAAGCTGATGCCGCCTTGCTGCTACTGCTGCTTCCGGCCAAGGTGGCCGAGATGACTCTTTCCTTTTTCCTTTTCATCCCCCGGCATCATCATCATCATCTGCCTACTCTGATCGTCGCTGATCGCTGTGGATTGGGCTCCAGTGGCGCTTGGGCTCTTGGTATGCGGCGGCCTTCTCTTTGAGATCCTGTCGAGATTCTTCAAGGTGGGACGGTGAGGCTTTGGGGGGGGTCAGAGGGAGGGAGAGAGGGGAGGCAGGTCAGAGTGCCGCAGCTGCTGCTGCCAGTCTCTCTCCCCGCTGGGATTTGGGGCAGATGGCGGGATTCGGGGCAGATGGCAGGCTACACGCGCGGCGGAGGCACGCTCGGCAGCGCGCTCGGGCGTGTATCCGACAGCTAGGCTAGGATCCCGTGACATCAAGACTGTTGCCGACCGCCATCAAGGGACATGAAGCGAGTGATAATAAACCTGGGGCTGGTCGGTCGGTCTGTGCAGTCCCACAACCGCTCGGACAGTGGCACCGCCACAATGCCGAGCCCTCAGTTTCGTCTCTTGTTCGTTTTCTCTTTATCTCGGTCAGTCGGCAAAATAGGCTGGGAAAACAGGTCGTCTGTCCAGGACATAAGAGACGCCCCACCCCCACAGCCCGCGCTATTCAACCTCGGCCTGAAAATCACACCTCGCAGGCGAAAATCACAGAAACATTCGGCTGCTCATCCGCCAGATCGCCAAGCTCCGGCCCATGGACCCCCCCCGCGGACGAGGCCGAGGCCGAGGCAGGGGTCGCGGCAGTCGACCCCTTTCCGCGGACAACCAGCCTGGCCACCACCACCACCAGCCCGCGCCGAGCCAACAAGAGGCTGCGGCCGCTGCCGCTGCCGCTGGCTCGCCACCTCTGCCCCTGGGCAGCAGCGCGGTGCAGGTGATCAGCCATGATATTTTCGCATCCGGCGACACCTCGCCACTGCCGTTGTCGGCCCCGACCTCGAGGCTTTCGACCCCGGCATTGTCGCTGTCGCCCTTCGCCCTCGGCGCCGCGCTGGACAATGACAGATCCAGCAGGGGCCCGGCATCTGCCAGGTTTCGGCCCATCAATATCCGCCGCCGGGCCGAGGAGCGGGATGAGCTGGCCAGGCAGGAAAACGACAGGGTCGAGGCCAAGATGGCGGCGGAGAGCCTGGCCAGGGGCAGGGGCGGCCGGGGCCGAGCCGGCAGGAATCGCGGGAATCTCATGGGCCGGGCAGGCAAAAAGTTTTTCGAGCCAGGTGCGCGCCTTCCCGGCCGAGCCCGGGCTCCTTCCAGACCCGACCGAGCATGCTGACAGAGTCCAGGCGGCCCTGGCAGGAAATGGGATCACTACGACGACTACGCCGACAAGCGGCAGGCGCGCACCAATGCCGATCGGCTCAACGCCCATGCCGACCACGCCGACGCTGTCGACGATGGCGCTCCTGGTTCGAGTCGCTCTCTCGTGGCCGATTCGTGGCCCATGAGCATATATCGGCGGAAACATAAGGATCTCGAGCTCGTCGTCGCGACCACGGAGGAGCTCAAGGCTCAGGAAACCCTCGCCGCGAAGGAGGGGTCGCCGGTCGACCAAGGCAGCCCCCGGCCGGCCTCGCCTGCCATCAAGGTCGAGAGTGCCGACCACGACGAGGCGCCGACGCTCGCCGACCTGAAAGCCGACACTGAGATGGCCGACCTGCCCCCCGACCACGACCACGGCACCCAACTTCCCGACCCTCGCGCCCCGCCCCTCATACCGCAGCCAGACGATATGGAGGAGCTGATGGCGGAGGGCGACCTGCGCCTGCTGGCCGAAGAGCTCGGCGTCGCCTCGCTGGCCGGATCCGGTATCGAGCTGGACGGCAAGCCCGGCACAGAGGAAGACGGGACCCTGGACGGCCAGCCCGGCACAGAGAAGGAAGGGCGGCTGTATCTGTTTCAGTTCCCGCCCCTGCTGCCCCCGCTGCGGATCGCGGCCACCAAGGACAAGGCACGGCCAGCGCCGATCAGGGTCAAGCCGGACCCCGGCGCCTCCGGCGGCGGCGCCGCGGGGGCGGGCCCATCGGGCCACAGTCCGGCCGCCGAGCCGGAGCCGGATCACGTGCTGGGCCCGCTGGCCGCCAAGGGCGGACTGGTCGGCCGGCTCACCGTGCGCAGGTCCGGCCGGACAGAGCTGGACTGGGGCGGCACCCGGCTGGAGATGAGCCCGGGCGCGGGGATGAACTTTGTGACCACGGCCGTGATCGTGGTGGACGGGGATGAGAAGCCGAGGCAGGGCCAGGGCGGCGGGGGCGACAGCCTGGGGATGGGCAAGATCATGGGCCGGTTCGTGCTGGCCCCGGTCTGGGACGAGGAGGCCGACTGGGAGGTCTCCAGTGCCGATCTCGATCTCGGTCTCGATCTTGGTTCCGGTGTCGAGATGGCGGGGACGTAGCGCAGCGTAATCCCGCCGGCTGCCGTGCCGTGCCGTGGGCGGCCTGCTCGATTCGGCCGGCCGGCTCTGCCGAGCTTTTATCGAAATCATTATATGGACCACCCTGCCACCCGGCACCCCCGGCACTGCCAGCAGACCCGCTGATTTTTCATCGAGGCCCCTGTCCCGTGACATGTGTAGGATGGATAACCTGCATGGCGGAGATGCATAATCGCTATCCACGTTCATGGCGAGCCCGCCGCCACTCCTTCTATCGAGACCCCCACCCCCACCGCTGCCCGCCGCGTCCGAGTTCCTTATCTTGATATCGAATACAAGATATGCAATCCCGAGGGCCGAGATGGCCCATACTGACTGCCGCATTTACCGAGGCCCGGTTGCCATTCTATCAAGACCCTCCCCTAGACCTGATTAGCTTTATATTACACATAGTATGTCATCTCGAAGCGGAGATGCAAGCCATACAACCGCTGCTACATTCACCGTGGGCCCGTTATCAAGACCCCCCCCGTACACCCGGTCAGCTACATATTACACATAGTATGCAATCTCGGACCGGAGATGCATGCCATGCACCCGCTGCTGCATTCACCAAGTGCCCGTTGTCATTCGTTCGCTCGAGACACCCCGATCCCTCCGGCCCGGTCATCGTCATCTTGAACATGTATGCCATTTCGGGGCCGGAGATGCATGCCTCATACCCACGCTGCTGCATTCGTGGGGGGGCCGTTGACATTCCATCACGACCTCCCCCCTTCCCGCCCCGCATGGCAGACTGGCCGGTTGCCCCCTGCCTTAGTCATAAAGTTGTGGGACACTGCTTCTGCAGCGTAGTTATGCAGGCCGGAAACAAATCCCACAGTAGACACTACACCAGCGGGCATGCACTCGCTGCACCAATCGCGGGCCTGTCGACATTCCGTCGAGGCGCCCTCGGCCATCAACCGCGTCGCGTTTGCTGTAGAATCCGATGGATGAATTGGGCTGTATTGTAGATCCAGACGTCGATTGATTATTCGAGGGGCTCGAGGAGCTCGACAGTGGCCGTCCACGTCTTGAAGTCGAGAGATCTCCTACTCCATCCCTCAATGCCAGAATCTTCCACCCATCACTGCTGCCTGGGAGCTACTGCTCCGGGAAACGAAAAGGAGAAAGCTGGGCCGTGACCAGCTCCGATACCGCAGCCGAACTATGGGCCCGAGGCCCGAGCCCGCAGTCCATAATGGTCTAAACGGTGCACAGACTCGTATGTTTCCCGGCCCGTCTCCGCGGCTACATCCGCACTCATGCCTCGTCGAATCTCCGCTGAATCACCTGTCCACCGCTCTTTTATTTGCAACCAAACTGGCTTTCGCCGAATTTCGGACCGGCAGCCGCTGTCGGCTCATGAGGCTATGCCATCCTCAGGGCTTTGACCTCAATCGAATGGCTCACCAGATTGGCCCTCGCCACTTTATGGCGCCCCGAGCGTCAGCGAGAGACGGAAATGGGCTGATTACCCCTCCTCGATGACCTCACTGCCGAGGCTAGGAGGCATGCGTGCCCGCAGGGCGGGCTCGGAGAGAGGATGAGCACGGACATCACATGCTCGCTCAGTATCTCAGCAGGCCTGCAATGGCACTTATGATCCATATTATGCCAGACCTCGGCAAGATCAAGGCGGCGAGGGGTCAAAGCGGGAGGCGGTATCTCCTCTAGCGCCGTCGGCCTCGTATGACATGCCCACCCGCACGCCGGTTTCGGCCACTGTTCACATGTCGGCCACAGGAGTTGGGTGACTACTTAAACCGGCCCAGCCGGGCTGAATCCTCTCTCCTCTCTCTCTCTCTCTTCTCCTCCCTGCACCTCGCCATCTTATCACCTACGTCCTCGACACCGAGGACATCTTTCCACCACCAACTCTTATCCCCATCGCCCCCCTCCCTACCCAAACGACGACGAGATCGGCAGTATGAGGCTTACGCCCCTTGCGCTGTCGGCGCTGTTTGCCAGCACGGCAATTGCCGGACTGGCGCCGGTCGAATCCGTCTCGACAGTTCAGACGTCCGACCTCTTCGGATACGGCTGCGATGGAAGTCCGGGAAGCCCTTGCCAGAGCACGGCCCCCCTTGCTGCCGTGTCCGCAGGTGGACTGATCCGACCCGAGTCCTGGTCGCCCGAGAGGATCTGCCACAAGTTCAGCACTTTCGACCACCACATCAAGCATGCCCACGGCCTCGTCAGGCACATCCTCAACCACCGTGCGCAGTGCTCTGAGCGGGAGCGGTGGATGGTAAGCCTCTATCATGATTCCATCTCATAGCAGCCCCTACGGTCCGGCTGACGTGTGCGAACAGAGGGTCGGAGCGGCTCTCCGAACTCTGGAGGAGTCCACCGACCGTTTCGACAAGTACATTGACGAGGCTCCCCTCTTCAAGTGCTTCAACTGTCATGAGGAGCGGCACATTGCCAAGTGCCACGAGCGGGTGAGTCGTGGCCCATCCCAGCCCATCCAGGCTGTCGACGTGCCACCGTGAGAATAGGGAGCCAGTCTGACCCGAGACCCGGACGCAATATAGTATGCCTGCACTCTGATCGACTTCCTGAAGGACCTCCATGAGGCTCTCGAGTGCGCCCACTGGAAGGCGGACAAGTACATCAGCACTGCGGTGGCCAGCTTCCGCGACAGCGACTATGTAAGTAGTGATTTCTCGCTGCGACCGCAGCTCGACCGATCTGGCCTGGCCTCTGGCTGGCCTCGGGCCGAAACCATCGGCTTACACAGTTGTTTCCCAGTCGTTCACGTACGAGATCGGCAGGCGGTTCCAGTGCCGCGAGTGGCTCGTCTTCCTCATGAAGCTGCACGGCAGCTGGGAGGGCAACACCAAGGGCAGCATTCAGGAGCAGTTCGCCCGGTTCCACCGGCTGCCGTACATTGATGGAGAGAACTTCGGCGAGCACCAGAAGCCCGGCGACGAGCTTTCCGAGTGTAAGACGGAATGCAAGCGGCGGGATCCGGTGTGCAGGGATGAGTGCCACCGCCGGGAACCCGAGTGCTCGGAGGAGTGCAAGCCCCGGGAGCGCCGCTGCAGACGGGTGTGCGAGCACGAGCACAGCTGCCGGGAGGAGTGCGATGAGCCGCCCCGGTGCGAGAGAGTGTGCCGGCCTAGAGAGCCCGAGTGCAAGAGGGTCTGCGAGCACCGGGAGCCCGAGTGCCGGAGGGTCTGCCACCACCACCACAGGGGACCCAAGTGGCACGACGACGACGATGGCGATTCTTGCGACTGCCGGGGGGGGGAGGACCGAGGTCGGTCGAGACACGGCAAGCCGTGCGGCTGCGGCAGGCCCAGGAGGGAGCCCGGGTCGGAGCGCGGAGACCGTGACGACGACCGCCGGGGCAACCGCGATGGCGACCGCCGGGGCAACCGCAATGGCGACCGCCGAGGCGGCCGCGATGGCAACCGCGGAGGCGACCGCGATGGCGAGGGTGGAGGCGACCGTGATGGCGAAGGTGGAGGCAGGACTGGAGGCGACGGCGGTGAGACTGGCGGCGACGGCGGCGAGACTGGCGGCGACGGCGGCGAGACTGGCGGCGAGACTGGCGGCGAGACTGGCGGCGAGACTGGCGGCGAAGGCGGAGGCGAGGCCGGCGGCGAGGCCGGCGGCAATACTGGCGGTGCTGGTGGCGGCGCTGGTGGCGGCGCTGGTG
>JAOYNC020053158.1:0-5000 GCA_025802115.2 Bertia moriformis
GGGGGCCGCGGACGGGCGAGACATTCTTGAGGAACAACACGTGTTGGAGGAGGGCGTGTACGAGCACGTACGCGCCCAGGCCGGACACTCCTGGCGGCGGCGCCGCGCTCCGCACGTGGAGCATGTGGGACAGCGCCTCGCGCACCGTCATCGGGCCCGAGGATGCGGACCAGCTTGAGGAGGACAAGGCGGAGGAGCATGTGGCGGCAACGGCCCGCCACGCGGCCGGGGACTCGGCGCGCCAGAGCCGGGCACGCTGCGGGAGGGGCAGATGCCTGATCTCGGCCGTGAGCACCAACGGCGCGATTCCGAGCACGGCCCCGGCCAGGTTTGGGACCATGTAGGCATAGAGCCGGGTCCGGGTCACCTGCTCAGCCCGGATCCAGGCGTGCCAGTCCTGCTGCTGCTGGAACGGTTGCGACGCCGAAGACGACGAGGCCGGGGCCAGAGACGGGGACAGCGCTGGCGCCGTCGAGGTGGCGGGGTCCGGGAGCTGGCGCGCTAGGGCGGCGAGCTGGCTGTGCATGCCCAGCGTCTCGTTCAGGATCGGCTTGGGCCCCCACAGGCCGACGGCGAGGATCAAGATCAGGGCCTGGACCATCTCGAGATCGCTGCCGGGGGGGCTGCCGCCGCGGATGTTGTAGTGGCCCTGGTTGTGGTTGTGAGGGTCCGAGCTGGACTTGACCGCACCACTCCTCGTCATCGGCGTCGGCGCCGGCACCGATAGCTGACTGGTCTCCGCCCTGGCCCGTCTCGCCAGCTGCTCGCTGACCACGATCCTCGCCGCGATCCACAGCATGTGCCCCTTGTTGCTCTCGAACCTGTACAGCGCACCGACCGCGAGGACGGACATGAAGAGCTCGGGCGACGCGTCCGCGAGCGAGAAGGTCGGCAGATGCAGGACCGGCACGTGGTCATGGAAGACCGAGGTGTAGCCCTCGAGGAAGCGGGCCAGCGCGTTGCGGGAAGGCAGACAAAAATCGGCCGGCAGCACGGACGCAAAGTCTTCGAGCCGGGTCTTCATCTGGGCATGCTCGATCGGAGAGATCCGATGCGACACCGAGGAGCGTGCGGACGAGTGGATCTCGGACGGCAGCGACGAGAAGTCGGCCGGCCTCGGCAGACTGCCACCTTCCCGATGGTCGGATTGGAGCTGAGGAGGAAGAGGGGGGGGCGGAGGAGGAGACCAGGACGGCGGGGAGACCTGCGCCAGTCCCGGAAGGGGCGGGCCCGGATCGAAACTCGGATGCGGCCGTTGGGCCAAGGAGGAGTCATCGCGGCCCTCGCGGCCCTGTCTCGGTGGCAGCAGCTGCAGTTGATGGGCATAAGCAGACTCGCCGCCGCCGCCGCCGCCGCCGCCGCCGCTCCCGCCGCCGCTCACGGCACCGGCTCTACTCATCTCGACGTGAGCCCTATCAGTCACGTCATAACTGTTCTCGCCGCGGCCGTGCGGGGCCACGCCGGACTCGCTGGCCAGAGCGGCATCAGTGAGGAGGTCCAGGCCCTGTCCCGACTGGGACTGGGGCTGGGCATCCCGCGCCTCGGCCGCCTGAATCAGCGACAGGACGGCTGATCGCCTGAACCGGGTCGAGTTGGGATTGAGGTGGACAAGCTTCTCGTGCCGGACGAGCAGATCTCTGATTTTCATGTGAGCGGCGCCCTTGCGGGTTTTTTTTCTCAACACGAAAAAGATAAGGCGCGTTGGAGCGGCGCCAATACTCACTTCCGACCAAAGCTCTTCCCGCAGTGCATCCACTCGCAGTGGAACGGTCTCTCTCGGGTGTGGGTCCGTTCATGTCGCTGCACATGCTCGACTCGCCTACGGTCGCATCATGTCAGCATGCCGTGCTCGCCGATCCCGCACGATTTCCGGAATATAGAGGCGCAGGGCGAATGCGGGAGGCACAGGGCAGAGATAGCGTAACATGACAGAAAGACAGCAGTCAAAAATACCAGGTAGTAAACCGGCAGAAATAGAAGGAGAAAGACATACCTGAACCGTCTGCTGCAAAACCTGCACGGGAGGGTCTTGGGCTTCTGCGGCCTGGACACCTCGGCCGGCGAGCCGGCCGCTGAGGCGGCAGTGTCCCCGTCCGAAGGGGTCGGCGAGGTGGCGGCGGCAGCCGCATCAGGCGGCGGGAGGGGAGGGTGAAGCGCCGGGGTAGTGGGGGCAGGCGCGGGGGTGTGAGTGGGCAACGTGAACGTGGGAGTGGCCGGGCCGGGGGCCGAGCCGGACGTGGGGGTGAGGGTGGGACTGGTGGCGTTTTGGACTGCTGCGGCGGCCCCCGCCGCAGTGGGGGGGGGGATGGAGGGCAGCATGCGGGGGGTGGAGTGCGCGAGGACGTGGTCGTGCCCGTGAGGGTGGTCGTGAATGTGCGGATGCGGCCGCGCCTGTACGACAGTGGCAGAGTTATGGTGGTGGTGGTGGTGGTGTTGGTGGTGGGGACCCGGGCCAAGGCCAAGGCCGGAGCCGGAGCTGTGTTCAAGGTCGGGGTCGGACTTCATGGGGGGGAGCGTTGACGAGTGGGGGAGAGGGGGGGAAGAAAGCACTGGAGCTGATGCCGGAGGAAGAGGAGGGTGAATCGCCGAGAGAGAGAGGGGGCGAGGAAGCGACCGCGAGAGCGGCCGTGGGAGAGGATGAGGTTCGATTGGCTGGAGGGGAAGCATTGCCATATACAAAAGGAGGGGGAGGGATAAATGACGGATGCCAAAACACGGCTGAGGCGTGATCCGATCCGACGAGGGGTGAGAGGGAGAGGGGGGAGAGAAACGAGAGGGGGAGAGAGAAACGAGAGGGGGAGAGAAAAGAGAGAGAGAGGAGAGGGAAAGGTGGAGAGCAGCAGGGCGAGACAAGTCCAGCGGCCGAGCGCTTCAGCACAGTGCGCCGCCGGTGGCGACCATGCGGAGTGAGGCTGTGGTGGAGTCGACCGCGGTGGGCCGGATATGAGATATCGGTCGGGGGTTCCTTTGGGGTGCGAGGGCCGAGAGCGATAATGGCCAGCCAGACAGCCAGAGATCCAAGACAACAAGAAGAGGCTGCTGATATCGCGCGCGAGAGCGGTCCAATTAGTTGCTGCCGCGGTCGCACCAAGCGGAACCAGCCGGGACAAGCGGACAGGTCGACAAGTGGGCAGGAGGACAAGAACGTGAGGGGAAGCCAGCCGGCGACACAAGACACCCCCGCCAGGGGGAGGAGAGAGGGGAAACGAGCAAGGTGGGGGGGAAGGAGGGGGAGAGGGCCAATGCGGATGAGAAAGGGCGAAGGAAACGACGGGAAAAAATGACTGGAAAAGGGAATGAGGGAAAGAGAGGGGAGAGCGATAAAAGGGGCCCGGCGGCGGACTCCTTCCTTAGCCTGCCGCCAAGCGGCCGGGCAGACAGGCGGGCGGGCGGGCGGGCACGAGCGGGCAGGCTCGCGAAGACAGCCGATGGTATCTAGAGCCTAGCGGCGAGAAGAAGGGTGGAGGGGCGGGCGGGGGGGGGGGATAAAATTGATACCAATCATGAGCAGCCAAGAGGATCGGGTGGTGCGAGGGATAGGAGGGAGGGAGGCAATGGAGAAGACTCGGTGAATCCGTGGGGGGCGTGAGGGGGGGGCATGAGTGGGGGCCAGTTCCCCATGGGGTTTCTACGCCGGAGGACACTGACTGACTTGTCGCTGGGGCTGAGATGGTCAGGTTAGGATGGGATGGCTAGGGAGAGAGAAGAGACAGCGGTCGGTCGGTCAGAAGGGGGCCTGCCACACACCCCGCCTCCTCTGCGGCGGCACCGCCGCGCAGCTGCGCAACCCCTCCGGCTCGGTATTGCGAGCGTGGACTGGCTGGATAGGTGCTCATTGCGGAGAGCAAGAGAGGATAAAAATGGCAGAAGCCGGTGGAAAATCAAGTGCGGGGGAATGAGCGGGCTGGAGGTGGAGGTTGAGGAGGGGGAGGAGGAGGGGGAGGAGGAGGAGGAGGAGGAGGAGGAGCGCCGGTGGTTCCGACCGTCAGGGGGGGGGCGCCCAATCCCGACTTTGCTCCATCCGACGCACCACCGACCTAGCCGTCACCCAATAGGCGTGCGAGTAAGCGGAGGGGAAGCATGTCACGCGATTTTAGCAGGCCTAGGCGAGATGAGGGGGTAATTTGGCCGGGACATTTTTGCCAATTTTTATTTCGCGGTTTTTTTTCTCGCCCTGCGAAGCCTCAGGTTCTATCGGTCGTCCCTATTCACGGCCCCAGTGTAGAGGGAGTTGGAGTATGAGTACGCGGGTGAGTGGGGGGAGTATGAGTAGGCGGGTGAGGGGGCGGGTGAGTCAATCAGAGCTGGGTCCGAGGGTTATCCCGTCCGGAGAATCGTTAGCGGTCGGCCACGCCGACCTTGGCGGGTTCCAGTAGGCGCTCCCGTTCCCCTCTTTCGGTGCGATGGTGCGGGGTTGGGCTCAACTCAACTCCTCCCCCTCTCCTTGCGCTCCGCAGGTTCCTGTGGTCCTGTGGTCCTAGTGATGCATGTGGGCTGGCGGCGTGCATGCGTCCGCATGTCCGTCGGGGTCTATGTCTCTCGCCTGTGGGTGGTAGTGGCTAGCGCCTTCGAATCGGCTCGAGTCCCGGCTGCAGGAGCTGCAGGACCGACCGCTACACCTGCCGGCGAGATTTGCCACGTTACCCTGCCGTTTGCGATGCCTTCACATGCTGGGGTTTTTTTTTTCGTGGCCGGAGCGTCCTGTCCGTTTTTGCGCCGCCGAGTTTCTTTCCGGATGTGCTCTATTTCTGCGAGCCCACGTGCGGTTGTTGTAAAGCGATGACGACGACGGCGTGGTAGGGGCGGAGGGAGGGTCGGTGGTGCCTGGGCTCGACCGCCGTGCTAGCACTGCAGAATTGTCCGAGCGTGCGGCAATGACGACGACGTCCACCACTACCGCCACCACCACCACCACCACCACCACCACAGGATGACCTCAAGTGCCCGGCCAGTCCAAGTCCTAGCCCGGCATCTTGTGAGAAACCCCATCGCTGCTCCCC
>JAOYNC020053158.1:7500-10964 GCA_025802115.2 Bertia moriformis
CCGCCAGCAGGGTCGTCACCACCGAGGGCGCCAGCCCGTCGTACAGGGCCGCGTCAATGTGCCAGCGATAGAACCGGGTGAAGTCGCGGTCCTCGGCCGCGGGGACCCGGGTCCGGTGGAAGGTGGCGTGGTGGGGGTGCTCCAGCCGCAGGTCGGTGAGGCCCTCGAACTCGGGCACGAAGCCGCTGCCGATGACCTGGACCTGCTCCTGGTGCGGGATCGTGCGCAGGGACTTGTGCAGGATGCTGCGGCCCGCGCCCTTGTCCTTGTCGTGGTCCCGGCCGTGGCCGTATATCTCGCACGTCGGGTCGAAGCGGCGGGTCAGCTCGTACTGGGCCCGGGGCGAGACGTGGCTCTGGTTCTTGAAGACGAGCACCTGGTGGGTGAAGAGGGCGGGCCGGATGATGTCGAAGTCGGCGTCTGCCGCGGGATACAGTCAGTCGGGGTCGTTTGTTTGGTGTGTGGCCACGAGGGAGGGGCAGAGTGGGAGATGGGAGGCATGAGGAGTGCTGCCGCACGTACCGGTGAGAAGTTCAATGTCGACGCCCGAGACCTCGGCCCCGAAGTCAATGTCCGAGGTGCTGGGAAAGGCCAGCGGCGTGACCACGGCGGTGGATGCCATTGTGTATATTTTTCTGTTTCCAAAATGTATGGCGCGTGGGTTTTCAGCAACTGGATCGAGAAGAGAATGGGCTAAAGGGGGAATTTATCTAGCTTGGGAGGTGAGAAGCGGTCGGTCGGCGCCCGCCGAGGTGGCGAACCCCGCATCATGCCATAAGCCCCCTCTTGAAAGCTCAAGGTCGCAACGGTGGTGCTGCTGTTGGTGCGGGAGGCGCCAAGGCGGGAGACAATTAAATATCAGGAATCAATAAATATATTGCCGTAAACCGGGCCGTGACAAAACAAACGATCCTGCCTCGCTGGGGCTGCGTTGGGGGGAAGGGGGGGTCGGAAGAGGGGTGAGGCCTACATCGGAGGGCAATCTATATTTAGTATTGGAGCCGAAGGGGAGGCATATCTTTCTGTCTTCAGTGAGGTCCGGTGGGGTTGGGTCGTGGATGGAGGGGAGAGGATATGTTGATTGGACCCTTTGCCGCTCGCGCAGCCAGCAGCACATGGCAGATAGATCGAGACAGCAGCTCTTGTCCGGATTCTCGAGACTGACCTGAGTGAAAACAAGAATCCCGACCGAGCGAGAGATTGGGTTTGGGACTATAGCACCCAGTTGGGCAGACATCTCAGGTAGCCAGCCTGACAGAGCAGGAGGCGCGCTGTGACTCGAGTATATAATAAAGCTTGCTTGTCCGCGCAGATTTGGTGTGGTCAAGCCGTCGTCTCTCGGGGGGCGGATCCTCCGCCCCGCCACTGTCCTGACCATCGATCTAGAATCATCATATGCCTAGAGTTACACCTCTTGCTGATTGGTCCTTGACCCCGGCATTGTCATGATCCCCCCATAGTTGCGCCTCTTGCTAATGGGTCCTCGGCCCCGGCATTCTCGTGATCCCTTGAGAATTACACTTGTTGCTGATGGGTGCTTGAACCCGTCATTCCCGTGATCTCTTCAGAACCGTCCCTCCTGTAAAGGGTCACTGGACCCTGCCGCCGCCCTCATCTCTCCAGCGACTACCCGACCGCGCCCGCCCCCTCACCCCTCCAGCGAATACTCGACGGCCCCGCCCCCCCTTCCGCGGCCCATCCTCAGCAGCCGCGCCCGCATCCCTTCGGCCCGCCGCCTCAAGTCCGGGTCCAGGCCCGGCACGGCCCCGAGGTCGCAGCGCTCGACCCACGCGGCGACCCCGTGCTGCAGCACGTTGCGGGCCCGCCGCTGGCTGCCGGCCGCGTGCCCGGCCGACCCGTGCAGGGTCATGCGCTCCCGGTCTGGCGCGTACACGGCGCGGTGTAGGATGTTGTTGTTGTAAAAGACAGCGTCCCCAGGCCCGAGTCGGACCCGCAGCTGGCCCGGCAGGTCCACACCCGCGTCCGCGCCCGCGTCCGCGGCGGCGGCGGCGATGGCGCGCTCCTCGGCGGTCCGCGGCCGCGCGTGCGACCCCGGCACCACCACGAGGCTGTCGTCATCGTAGAGCGCGAGGTTGTACTGCGCGTGCCAGGCCGGCTCGGCCAGCCGGAGGGCCTCCTCCTCGGGCCCGGCCGACTCGGAGATGTCGTCACGGTGCCAGCGCAGGGAAAAGGGGCGGGAGGCGAGGCCGGGGCCGGGGCCGGGGGGGACGGCGCCCCCCGGCCGGACCAGCATGTTGAGCAGCTCCATCACCAGGTCGTCATCGCCGCACTGGAGGAGCTCCCGAGCGACGGCCAGGACCGGCTCGGAGAAGTAGACGGCCGCGAAGGCGGCGCTGCCGGGCAGGTCCGGGCTCATCAGGTGCTGCACGCCCCAGATGCCGCGCTCCCGCGCCAGGGCCGGGTCCCAGGGCGGGAACTGCTTGCCGACGACGCGGACGTGCGGCCACCGGCCGCTCCTGGCCAGGCCGGCCGCCTCGGCCGCGGCGGCACGCAGGGGGGCGATCCGGTCGGGCGGGAGAACCGATCGGACGATGACGAAGCCGTCTCGGTTGAGTTTGTCGAGGAGATCCATGACCGCCGCTGCCGCCGCTGCCGCCGCCGCCGGCTGAGTCAGTCCTCCGATCCGATCCGACCTTGCTCTTATTCTCCGCCTGCGGGCCGCGATATGGTTTTCTGGCTGCCCAGTGGTTTTTTTCTTTTATTCTTTGCGTTTCTTCTTCTTCTTCTATAGTTCGGTCAAGACGATTATAGCCGCAGATGAGGATGCGCCTCTGTGGTACCCGCCCCCGCCCCCCCGCCACCCGCCTAAATTCGCGCACGCACGCACCCCCTCTGCCTCTCGCTACGGCCACCGCAGCGTCCATCCCGTCACCGTCTTTTGCACCTCCAGGTCGCCCGGATCGTTCTCGAACATGGGCCGGTCCAGCTTCTGGTCCAGCACCTGCTCGACCACGAACCCGGCTTGGCGGGCGAGGTCGAAGAAGGCCATGTCCTTGTGGCGCAGCCAGGGCCGGTACGAGGTAAAGAAGACGTAGCAGGCGCTATCGCGGCCCGGCCGCAGGGTCTCGCGCGCGGTCTTGAGCAGGTTTGCGTGCTCCGAGTGGCGGAACAGCAGGTCCGCCATGATGACCAGGTCGAACATTTCTTCTTTTTCTTTTTCTTCTTCTTCGTTTTCATTTTCTGCTTCTTGCGCTCCTGCTTCTTCCTGGCGATAGTTCCCCGGCCTGGCCCGCAGCAGCGGGGCCGGGTCGGCCCCCCACACAAATCCCCGCACGGCGACCCGGGCAGCCAGCTCGGGCCCGCACAGGTCCACGTTGCGGCGCAGGTTCGCGACCAGGTCCGGGTCCGGGTAGTCGGTCGCGACGACGGAGCGGGCCCCCAGCGCGGTGGCGCAGACCAGGCTCGGCAGGCCGGCGGCGGCGCCCAGCTCCAGCACCCGGCCG
>JAOYNC020053258.1:0-71690 GCA_025802115.2 Bertia moriformis
CGATCATCGTTTGCAAGAAGTGTCAATATGCCGTTCGACCAAAGGAGATCATTCGGCACCTCCAAAGCACCCACCATTAGACCTCGCCAAACCCGTGGGCGGCCCGCGGGCGCCCGCCAAGAGCCCATGAATGGGCGGGTTTTGGGCCCTTTCCCCCTGCCCGCGGGCGGGCTACGGGCTCTGCCTACCTGCCCGTGGGCTCTTGGCGGGCGCCCGCGGGCTGTCAAACAAGGCAAACATAGAGAATCCTGTGACTTGCATATTTTATGCGATTTCTGGTCGTATTTTATGGTATTACAATTACTGTTGACTACTATGCTCGGTACGATGTCATAGGCACTATTCGGAGTGAATAGAGGGAGAACTCTGATTGAGAAAACTATCTATCGTAGGGCCTATTTATACACAATCACGACTATGTGCTAGTCTATAGTCGATGGATGCTGGCTGTATATCTGTAGACTTTAACCCTATCATGAGTATGTTCAAGCGGCAATAAGTCGTATGTTCCGGGTAGGCGAGAGCCTGAAGCTCTGATTGGTCAATAGTAGCGTTCCAACATATCAGCTGTTTCGGCATATGCGGAAGTCAACATAGACAGAGCCCGTGGGCCGCCCACAGGTTTGGCGAGGTCTACACTATTGCAACAAACGGCCACGCAGGCTCTCCGAAAAGGCATTCCAAAGATTGATTATTATACAAAATGTGCTAAGTCTATTATGCTGAAACTTAAACCATGACTTAGGGCCGATTCAACTGCTCGCGGCGATAGAACAGAAGGAAACCAAAGCTGGAAGAGGAGTCAGTATAATGGCGAGAAATAGAGAAGGGTAATAATAACTTACCTAGCCAGAAGCTGGAAGAAGAGGGCAACCCAGAACCACGCATTACCAAGTTTATCCAACCCTGTGCCCACAGCTGGAGAAATGCCTGCCGGTCCGACCTTGTTGGGCGCGAATCCACGAGCACATATTGTGGCAATAGATCCAATGGACTGAGCGGCCAATAGGACAAAGCAGACATGCACTCTTGTCAAAGTCTGTAGAAGAATCATTCCCAAACCGACTTGCTGGATCTCATCGAGAACACCAAGCCAGAGCCAGAGACATCGGGACACGATAGCACCAGATGTCAGACTTCCAGCCCATGGCAGGTAGTAGCCAATATCAGATGTTCCCCACCACGTTTGTGCCCACCGAGGTGCACCAATGCTGAGACCGAAGACCGGTAAAATCCAACTATGTTCCTTGGACAGAATTTTGAACAAGAGCATCAGAGCAATCCAAAGAACTATGAAAAATGCTATCACTATGACCACGACCTCCCATGTCTTGGCGTGCTGGGAGGACCAGAGGAATGACCAATTACGACCAGTCGCCGCGGCGAGAAACCAGTTCTGGACAATGACCATGAAAAAGAACCAGAGAACAATGCGTCGACGGAAGAGGGAAGTGTAGAAGAAGAGGATCTTACCGGGAGCTTGACGGTAGTACTTAGGCAAGCCCAGAGCAAGAAGCACACCGATAATGAAGCACACAAGGGCAATGGGCATGACCACAGCGGCGACTCCCCACGAGCTCAAAGCAAGTGTAGAAACACCTCCGACTTGCACCGCAGTGACCCTAGAGCTCCAGTACCACAAAGCCACAGTGTAAAGTTGCGAGATGCCCTGGATCAGACTGGCGCGGAACATCCAATCTTTCACAGGGACTGCACCTTGATCACCAAAGTTGAGGGCAAAAAACAAGGAACCGCTCGAAGATGCAGCGGCATAGACTCCTGCGGCAACATTCTGTGCCCATTCTCGACCAAGAGCCGTAAGACCAAACGGTGATACACCGATGATGATGAACGCAATGGAGTAAATGAACCATGGGACGGTGAGAACTGTCACTGACGGGAAGCGGAAAAAGAGGAACCACCAAATGACAGAAGAGACGCAGTAAATTGCCGCGATAATGTAGAGTTTGGTTGCAGTCTCGCCTACTTGGCCAGTTAACAGAGTGATCTGTGCCGAGTTCGTTGCGATGATCTGTCCGAGACCCAAGAACAGGGAGTAGACAGGCCAATTTCCGACGCGCCATCTCATGAATCTCTGGATAGCCATGGGTCTCTTGTAGCCCAGACGTGCCAGCCACTGATCCATTTCATCTGTGCCATCAAATTCCGAATCGTCGGAGGCATCTGTGACGCGGTTGTAGGGTGTCATTTCAACAGCATGGTCCAAGCCGGCTCCGGTCATAGGACGCTCTTTCGGGTGCTTTTTCAATTGTGCGTCGGTGTACATGTTGAAGAACTTGCGCTCACTCTTCATCAGGTAAAATTCAATACAGTAATCTGTGCTAGAGTTCTTCTTGTTGAGGTTGGTGAGAAGCTGCTCGAAACGTCGCGTGAAATGCCCCATGCTATCTGTAAATGTTGGGTCGACCTTTTGCAGATGGAAAACGGGTTGATCATGGTCTGCGACGACAGAAGGCAAGGAGAGAACAGATATATTATTACTATGAGCCCAGGGAGCGGCTCTTCCACAACTGGGGTTATAGGCGGGATCGGGTGATCTGACTGGAGAAGAGTCGCGGGACACGAAGCGGGACGCGAAGCGGGAGTCGGTTGAGACAGTAGACTCGTCGCGAGAATGACGGCTAAAATTCCTATGGGTAGGGCTAAGATTTCGACATGTGAGACTGGAATTGACCGCTGCTATAGCCTCCTCATGAGAGATGTGGTTCTCTTGTGACGTAGCAGCACCATCTTCCTCGCTATCGGTGGTATCGCCGTCGACCGGCTGTTCCAGCATCTGGCTCTCGCGTAGAGATTTCTTGATAAGACGTTTTCTGCCCTGTCCAGGCCCAGCACGTCGACCGAGTGAGAGCTGACGACCCAGCGTGCTGCTTCTGTTGTTGTCGGCTGCTTGCATTTCTTGAGCCTCGGCCGCCTGGAGCTCAAGAAGAGAGGGCTGAACGGG
The DNA here is from genome assembly GCA_025802115.2 of Bertia moriformis. Classification (NCBI taxonomy): domain Eukaryota; kingdom Fungi; phylum Ascomycota; class Sordariomycetes; order Coronophorales; family Bertiaceae; genus Bertia; species Bertia moriformis. The sequence continues at coordinate 2,966 of JAOYNC020053258.1, forward strand.
CTCCAATGTTCTGACTGGTGGCGTATCTGCTCCTGACTGCTGTGACATTGGGCCCATCATGGTTGAATATCGCAAGCCCTGCATGTCCCAGTCACTCTGGGCCTCTGGTTGCGGGCCTGTCACCGTCCGCTGGTTCTTTCCGTGATGTATTTGGATTGAGGTCCGTTGCAATACTTCGAGCTTCTGAACCCACTCGAGAACAGGGAATCGCTGCTTGGCAGAGTTTGCACGCATTTCCGCTCTAGTCTCTACTGATGATTCCAAAGCGGACTTGATGGCGGTCCTCAATTGGTGCATGAGATGGCGAGCCGAATCAGATTCCACGGTGTACCACCAACCAGGCATCTGTCCTAGACCTCCGATGCGAGAGCCAATACCGAGCGCACCTTTGCGGCCGAACTCAACTGCAATCAACCCGAATGGTTCGTCTCGAGATGGGATTAAGGCGAAGTCGGCACCGGAAAACACGAATGGGGGAAGTATCGTAAACTCTGGCTTAGAGAACACACGGCCAGGAAACATTTCCATGATGCGCTCCAACTTGATAGCAGCCAGCTTACCATAGAGGTCAATGATGGGTCCAATACAGATCAATTGCACCTGGGGTCTGGCAGACAGGACTGCCGGCATAACATCCGCAATCAAGTCGACACCTTTTTGTTTCGACCATCGTCCCACAAATACCAGCAAGTCAGCGTCGGGGTCCTCCTTTAAACCAGCCCATTTCTGTGCCTGCAACTTGTCATTGACAGATTCGTCGTGAGACTGAACCGCGACTTCCGCGTCTGGGTTCTTCTCCAAGGCGGCTGTGTCGGAGGGATCTGGGTTAGGAAGGCTGCCTATCTTGCCCAGACTCCAGAAAATTGGATAGCGGGCCCATGAGCGCTTTCCGTACTTCTCGGAAACACCCACTGCACCGAAGCCGCGCTGGTGGAATCGCAGATAACTGGCACCAGTGTGGAGCAGGTTAAACACATTGCCAAATTGACAGTACTTTGTTGCTGTTTCAACTGAAAGGTTGAAAACTGAACAGACCTCCTTCTTCTCTTGCTGGGTTCTGAGTGCCCAGAGACCCTGGAATTCAGCATTGTGAAGGGACAGGCAGACTGGGATAGTTCGTGTCGGCAACAGATAAAGCGGCGCCAGGCAGCCATGGAAATCATTGATGTGGTAAAGATCAATGGAGGGATTTCGCTTGATTGCCTCCGCAATACACTGATTCCAGGCGGAGTAGTAGATTGCACTATCGAGGTCATCCATGCGAGGTGGATATGGTTCTGCTTTGGTTTGCTGTCGGAAGACCGGAGCATCAAGGAGAACATAGGTGATATTACCTACGACGTGATATTGCACTTTAACCAGGTAGGGCTTGTCCAGGATCATCACCACGAAGTCTTCAGTCGGCGTGCCCCCGGGGTATTCGACGTCACCAACACATGGTACCACCCAGATGAGATTCTGGTGCTTCAGATTCTGGGACATCAACTGTGCCATAACTCCCAGACCGCCAATCTTGACTTTTATTTTCCAGTCTGAGATATCATACTCCATAGTGGCGATCAATACTGTGCGCTTTTGGTCGGCCGCTCCGGCCGCTCCGGCCACAGTGAGATCTGTCGGCATAGCGTTTTCCGAAAGGTTGTCCTGCGATTCATTTTCTCCACCAAGTCTTTCCTTCAGGCGGTGGTAAAACAGGAAAGGCATCTTATCATTTTTAATGACATTGCCATCTTTGTTGAGCTTGACACGGTAGAAAGTGCGGATGAAAATGTAGACACCAGCTGCACCCATGAGGATGGGAACAACCCAAAGAAGAATGTAGAGAACAAGCTGAGCCCATCCGGATCCGATGGGAATTAACTCGTAGCTCAAGTTTCCATCGTTCAGAGAAATCGTCCATCCAAGGTGCGGGAAGGGTGGCAGTTTAGTGATGTTGATCACATTGGACGAGAGATAGGATGGAGGAAGCTTTTGAACCACAGAGGAGTTGCTTACATCGCCATATACTTCTGTAGTATCCGGAATGCCATCACTGTTCATACCCCAGACATTCAATTGTCCCACTGCTGGCCATTCGTAGACAAAGTCATAATTCCAGCGAGAAGTTTGGGTGTTGAGGGTCACTTCATTATCCAGTCCTGCATCGTAACCGTACTGGTTGTATGGGCCGTTAAACCAAATGTGAGGGAATCTTCGCGAGGCACCTTTCTTCCAATTATAATCACCCTCCTGGACATAGTCGCTACTTCCAGTGAGTTTTGAGAAGTACTGTACGCGAATATGAGTGCCCTCCCATTTTTGCTTATCAATCCAAGCCGGGATGTCGATATCGGTGTTTTCACCTGAATAGGTCGTCCAATTAGACCAACTTCTGCCGAAATCAGACGAGTATCGGTACTTGTCTGCACCAGCCGCATTGTGGGTAAGGTAGAAACTGTCCTCGGATTTGTGCACCAGACTGGAAGAGTAATTGGAAAGCGGTGAGATCAAGGGGTTGTCGTGGGCACCAACGCGAATCAAAAACTTGTCGGCCGAATTGGTATAGACACCCGATGAAGAAACATTTTTGACAGTCAATTGGTGGATTCCGTGATGAACATTTTTCAGAGTTGCAGACCATGTCCAAGTAGTTGGGATTTCTCCAACAAAGTTGTTATCCGTCGTCCGGGCAGTGATGTTGGTACAGTGGACACTGGAGGTATCGAGTGAAGCGTTGACGCCTTTTTGCGTCTTGGAATCCAGAACAATTGACTTGGTGATATTTTCACAGTTCATCTCCTTGGAATATCCGAGCTGAATTGGAACATCTTCGCCTGAGTCTTCCGAAGACAGCAAGCGTGCATCATGCCCCGGGAAGAAATATGTGACGGTAGGACCGGGATCAACGAACTTGTCAGTCTTCACATAAGCCCGATATTCCCAAGGGAGCAACTTCATTTTCCGGACGCATCCGTAGGAGTTGTCAGGACCATCTTCCACAGTGACCTCATCGTAAGGATAGAACAAATTCTTCACCTTTGTCCCTGAGTCAAACGGAACCAACAGCGCAGTATCTTTGTCGCTGCAGGAGCCACCATAGGTCTGTGTTTTGTTCGCATTCTGGTACACAAGCCACAAGGTCTCATTACCCCGGGTTGCCTCCTTTTGGACGCCAGGGAAATAGCTTCGCAAGACAGACCACAGGCCAGTGACCGTAGGGGTGGTCGATGAACCAGGGAGATAGATATCTTTGGTGAGCTGGGCGACTGTCTGAAGATACAGACCATCCTGAGCGACTGGGTAGTGCTCTCTAATTTCGAACATTCTCTTCATGATGTTTCGAAGTGGATGAGCCGGGTTGCGCTGGTCATAGGTGATGGTGATATCATAGCAACCATCTCGTCCCTTTTCAATGGGGAAATCATAGAACTTAGACGTGTTCAGATTGAAGCAACCATTTGTCCACCAGGCAGTCTGATAGGTCATGGGCTGCCGGCCAAACATGTAATTCGATGCAGTGGCATCAAATACGTACATGGCCTGCTCTTCGCCCCAAAGGATGAGAGGGATTCCTGGAAGCTCCAGCGAGATGATGTAAAGACCCAGGATGTACTTTTCTGTGCCATTCTCGAGCGCTGGCCAGCGGAAGTTATCCTGGTTCGAAACACCATACATATGCCTGGGATCCAGCTCTCCCGTGAATGCGTTCAAAAAGTCATTCGTGATAAGCATCTCATTCCAGGCTTCAATAAAATCCGTAGGCAAATCGAAACCGGCGACCAAGTTACCGTCCATTCCCAGGAAACGGGTCATCGACCGATAGATAGTGTAGTGGAATGCGGAGGCATCTAATGCTTGCAAGCCGTCCTCTCTTAGAAAATGCGAATCCGAGCTGTTTGTCAACTTGACACCAGCGCCTGCCGACTCCGGACGTTGATTCGGTTGACGGCCACGGCCGAGATAGAGACTACCAAAGGTATCTCCAGATGTAATCTCGCCGGGCAGGAAGAAATTGTTCTTGCCGTATTTCTTCGCACACTCACGATAAACGGAGAGCATCTCACTTAGGGGCTCGAGTGTCGATTGAACACTCTTATCAAATCGGAAACCATCAACATCGAGACTTGCGATTTGCAGGCAGGTGTGTCGAGTGAGGACATCGCGAACCGGTTTGTGCCATTCACGCAAGCGATCCTGCACTGAGGCAAACTTCGTGAGTTGGCGTTGCCAGTCGGGGAAGTTACCAAACGCCTCCAACTCTCCGTACTGATCGAAATCACTGTCATAGCAACCCTTCAAGTCTTCAACCCCGCCAGTTTTTAACGGGTAACCTTCCTCGGTCCAGAAACGAGGATAGTTGCATGTTTCGTTGTACTCGTTACCGAATTGGAAATCGGCGTATTTTCTGTCTGTGACCCATTCGACTTGGTATTCTTGTGCACGAAAATCGGCGGAATCATTCAGGTGGCCTTTGAACCCGATCAAGTTGCTCAGTCTGTTCTTGGGGGTCAGCTCTGCATACCAGAATATCTGGAGCATTGCAGGGCTATCGACTTACGTTGACAGCGTATTATCCACCACGACGTACATGCCTCGATTATGAATCTCGGTGATCGTCCGCCTCCAATCCTCCAATGTGCCAAAATGCATGTCGAGCAGAGTGGTATCGACCGGTGAGTACCCATCGTAGGCCCAGGGCAGGTTCATTAAATACGTCCCGGCGAAATAGATGACCTAGGAGAGTTATGGAGAGTTAGAGGAAATTAATGACGACATAATTTAGGGATCTGGTCAGCTCACCTTAAAGCCCATGCCCTGGATATAGTCCAGTGTATCTATCAAGCCTTCCAGATCACCACCGTGGCGCATCTGATTAGAGTTGAGCACATGCTCAAAGGTAGTCCCGTTGATATCATCGTTGGTGGGATCGCCATTGGCGATACGGTCCAAAAAGATTGTATATGTAGGGAGTCGCCAGTTAGCTGGCGACGGATGATATTTATGGTCCGGCCATACTCCCCAGTAATCAATAGGGCCGTCAGCGTCTTTGTTCTCGTTCAGGTTATACTCAGCGAGTCCCTCGCTGTAGGGCCAGGAGAGGGCAAAGATGCTCAGAAACGAAAGTATGAAGAATGCTGAGCGCTGCATCTCCGTATAGATTAAGCGGGTATCAAGCAAGAGCCTGCTGCCGGAAACTGCACGACTCAAGCCTTGCAAACGAATGGAAAAAAAAAAAAAAAAAGCTCTTATGCGCGCTGAGAAAAAGCGAGAACGAGATGAATGAAAGAACAAATGATGCCACTGGAAATAATCATTTGAGCTTTCACAGATTTACTACGGGGAGACCTCTGAGGCCCTTATCGGGCCGAACGGTGGATGGGCTATATCGGGCCAACTGGTCCACTATACTTCCCACTGCTGCAGACCCTAAGCCAGACCCACTTAACAGATTTTGTCGATCCACTGGTGACTTTTTCGTAGGCCCTGGGTGGTCGCGTTTTAGGTCGGTGTCTCAGACAAATCAAGCAAAGAATTCGATTTCACACCTACTCCATGCAAAGGAGAGTTTGGTGAACACACGGGCGCAGCCGACACACGTGGCGCAGTGTATATTTTGGGAATTTCCTATAGAGCAAAGTACTTTGTGCCTGTTTTCTACCCTACTTTCTGGGCTGTTCTTCTCTCCCTTGGTTCGGCATTACTTCCACATGGTGCCATCCATAATTAGAGAAAATCCTATACCATAAATATGGTTGGTTGGCTTATCAGTGCAACGAATTGTGATGATCAGCCAAGGTGTTCGAGGATAAAACTTCTAGAAACACTGAAGAACAATTACTGAGCGACGGGGCTCATAAGTTGACGCATTTCACTTTCTTTGTTTTAAGGCGGCACAATAAAGCCGGGTATTTCGCTTCTATTTCTACCACAATTCGAACAATACTTGGTTACCGTGGAATGCTATCCATCTTTCGGGACTTTTTAATCTGGTATCGGACGCCACCCGGGAACCCCGGACGTCACATCAGAGACTTCTCACGGAATATCAGGTGATCCAGAAAAAAAAAAAGTATCCCACGCTTCCGGAACGTTGAATCACACCCTGTTTCATGGCATATTCCCTCGAAATTGTATGATTCATACCCTAGCCTACATATACAATAATCATAACTACTGATGCTGCTTTGCCATCTTAGGGCGTTCCCAACTCGCAGAAAATTGATCTCTCGTATTTGATAGATATCGGACCCATCAGTGGCTCAAGCACTATCATCAATCATCACTTATTTTCGGTAAGAACGCCTATCAAGGCATAATCCCACTGATCATTCGGTGAGAATGTTGTATTTGCTACGGCGCTTTGGCATTCAAAAGCATCATTCATGGCGTACGTGGCCAGTACCTTTGTCAATTACATATTCACGAACCACATAAGCAGAGGGGCATTAAGACCAAGCATGGCTCAAGCCTTTTTTTGCATATATGCTAGCCGTCTTGGTCATCTTACCAATAAATTTGACGTACTTAGCTTTCTCCGTATACACATACTAACACAAATGCATACGCAACCCAATATCTAAGAGGACATATATCGTTTTGCTATATATAGCCTATCTTACTTGGTTAGTGATTGGTCCTTGTGACCCATGATTTTGGCGTTGTGGGCCGAGGAAATGCTTCTACATACGGGCGAGTCGCGTTTGGTCTCACATCTCTAATCTTTTGATACATGTAGGTAGGTAGGTAAGTAAATCCATTTACCCCGAACGCTCGCCGAAGTTAGAACCCTGAATTTTAGGTACAAGTGTGATCATTATATTCAATCTATGAGAAAGACCCAGGTATTTATAGTCGCGGTAGCTCACCTCCCTACTGCCTGGCGGAGTGGCTGCCTGTTAATCGGTCCCTTTTCAAATTCATTATCGAAAGGACAGCACCGGATGGTGATATCTAAAACTTTCTGGATCAGCTTGACTAGGCCTCGCCGAGACCTTCATGAGGGTCCAAAGGTTGGAACCTCAACCCGACCCTCGCCAAACCTCGTGGGTAGCCCTCGCAGACCCTCATTGATCCTCATTTTCATAAAATTTCCGCGCTTTACCTGATTTGAATACATAAAAATGATAATCTATCTTAAAATAGTACTGCTTGTGTTATTCAATCACCCGCGGTTGAGGGCGAGGTCTAAGCTTGACCGGTATTTTGAACACTTCAAAGAGCTGATACTTTATCGAATCATGCGCTCCACGTATATCGTGAACAGTCGTCTGATGAACAAGAAATACCTAGTGCTATCAAAGTCCTCGGTTGGGTATGGCCCTCACACGTCAACATGCAACATCCACCCCGGTTTCTGAGCATAGCGTTTGGCAGGGTCGCGTGGGATCTTCACCAGGGCCCGTGTAGTTGCACATACGGGATACGTGGCCTTGAGCTTGGCTTTAGTCTTCTTCTCGGTGTTTTCATTCCAGTGCGAGTACCCGGCATGTTCAACATGCTTTGAAACCCTAGGTGTCCCAATCCGCGATGCCACTTCCCTACAGGGTCATCAAAATCCACTGTGGCTACCATGAAATCTCCCGATATATCTTCGCTGAGGAATTTCGTGACGTCAAGGTGGTACAGACTCTTTCTATAGATGGCGTATCCGATCGTATGTCAGCATCATTAATCCATGTCATATATTGTTCGTTGTAGTGTCAGGGTGCAGGGTCAGGTTCAGGTATATGTACTAGGAAGTGCGAGAGGCGGATCTGTCTTCCCAACTATTCCAAATCGGATCTACGATGCTAAGCATTGATTTACATCAACTAAGATAGGGCCATTAGTTGTAGCCACAAGGGAGGCTATGGCTTGCTACTAGTACTTGGACGCACTGCGGCCTGCTGGGTTGTTTGGGTACGAGGCTACAATTGGCCTAAAATTCACCGCAGATGGAGTAATGAGCATATGAGATCATGCCTTATCGGCGGGCGTGCATACTGTGAGTATGCACTAGTCTATAGTCTAAGGATGCTCGCTGCATAGCCACAGTCCCCGATCCTATCAACGTCTGGTCATCTCCATCCGCGCTTATGTTCGTGCAAGTAGTAAGTTAGACGTTTAGGGTAGCATATCAGGCATTCAGTATGTACGAAAGTCAATATTTTCTCACCTGAGAATCTGCGACGAGCAGATGATGATCCCTTGCTAGGACAGACTGTAGCACCTCCAGGATTAGTAGTAGTTGGTGACGAGCAGGAATGGGAAGTGGAAGAGGCCCTAGCCTCCCGGGTATATCAACGGAAACTGCAGTATCAGGCGAAGTGAATTGAATATAATGAAGACCGGACATGGTACCCAGCGGCGAACTTCAAGGGTCTCCGCATCGAATACGCGACTATCATCGAGAGTACCTTGACAAATCGGGGCTACTGCCAATTGGAAGAATGGTTGAAGGCTTGGGAGGGAGGAGTTAAAGAGATCGATGACCAGCCAGATGACAATAAGCCAGCCAATTCAGAGCTCGATGAAAAACTCCGCCTAAGGAGAGGGGCTATGTGACAGCTCAACGCTGCATCTATGCCAATATCAATAAATACGGTCAACATGGCAGACGATGTCTGTGACGGCATAATGCCTCAACGCTGCGTCAAGGACTGATACAGACAAACAACACTAGCACGCCAGACAAGACCTCAGTGATGTCAATTAAACGCCTATAAAACTCGTTCTTTTTATAGATAAATTTTCCCTTCTCTTTTTCCCTCGGATTCGTTATCCTCGTCGATGGCTATGATAGTTTGAACAGGCCGTCAGTTCGTTAATATCTATTATTCCGAGTCCGTGACAATGCCTGAGACAATTTGACAGATTCCTCGCACACAACAGCCATAAAATCCCTTTCTCCGCCTAGATAGATTTCTTTTCTTCCTCTCTTCTCCAAACTCGATGTTCTCTTCGGGGGCTACACTAGTTCAGATAGGAATATTATTTCGTTATCATCTACTAGTCCGAGCCCATGACATGGTCATGTGGATCAGTATTTTGGCTTTTGGCGTTTTCTCATTGGCCCCATACCTACAACAAGCATCCAAGGACGAAGCCCTTGTTGTTCACCATAGCGCTCTTCTGCTCTTTGTCGAGTTGTTACTTACACAAATATAGCTAAACGTCAGCACTCCGGTCCTACTTTATGAACCACATTACCTAGGTCTGAATCAAGGGTGTTGAACCTCGTCGCAGGACTATGCGGGGTTGCAATGTCACGTATGACATCTCACATTCTCCCTGGACAACATACTGGAGATACAGAGATCGAAAAGGAACTACGTAACTACTACAGTGCATGATAAAGCAGCTGACACCGTATCATATAAGTCATTTTGCCTTCTTCGGGACCGTATTGGTAGACCATGACATGTCTGCATATGAACCCCTTGATCAAGTTAGAGGAATGTAGGAAGTGGCTCAGGATGTGCTGTGATACCCATAGAATATGCCACCAAGAGCAGCAGGGTACCTTCAGAAACTCGTGCTTTAAATTGGTGGATATGTCAATTCGCAATGTACCTCGACCTGGAACGGCATGGAATCTCCCTCTCATACAACCTGTGTTTAGTATCCCGTGTTCAGCTCTCATACTTTGTGTCGCACCAGCACCATCAGCTGCAATATGGAATTCCAGGGATAACATACATTGCATATGCTACATACACGATTCTTGGTGCCATATGAATTGCGAAGGCTCGGAGCCCTCTGATAAACTGTTAGCCCTTCGTGGGATTATGTTCACTCCCATGGTTACTATACCAGCGGTAGATGAGCGAATCCATGGATCTCGCCCTATTGCATGATACCTCGTCACAGCTGCGGTAAAGATAAAAGAGACTAAGCTGCATCTCGTAATTTTCAGTGCCGATGGCTATATTTGGTTTTTCGAATACGAGGTGGAATGTAAGCATGGCGTAGCTATTATGTTTTGTTTTGCTGTCGATATATGAACTCTTTGTATAAAAGGGTCTGTTAATGTGCATCCATCCCAGTTAAAAGCTAGCATAGTATACTAATCAGCACATCACGAAACCCCAATTCTTTTCTATTTCTCAGTCTTTCCAACTCACGTTAATATCTACCGCTGCCTTGCACCGTCGAAATGAAGTTCTCAGCTCTTGTCGCGAGCGTGTGCAGCCTTGCTGCTTTTGCCAGCGCCAACCTGGACGAAAAGCGAGCGTTCAACGTCGCCTTAACTTTTTATGGCGTTGACGGATCCTCTTACGGGGAAATATTCCCAGCAGATACCACATTGGTCCGCATTGGTTAGTTCTCCCATCACCTGTATCTCCAAGGCGCTGCTTACTAATTTGCCACAGACAACCCGACTGTGGTTAAGAGCATCTGGTCAAATGGAGGAGGATTTTGTACCATTATTGGCGCCGATGGTAGCAGCGTTGTTATCGCGGGAGAGGGAAACTATACTGTGAATCCTCCCCAGGTCCAGGTTCGGGGAACCTGCGACAATCTGTAGGCAACTTGAGTAGCTTATCTATAGCTTACGCTGGAATAGTAACTTTTTGGGTTGGAAAATTTGCTCGCTGAATAGTTTATGATGTAAAAGAGTCTTCCGACGGAATACAGTGGTTGTTAAAATAGGCTTCACCTACAAACACACATCGATTGTTTGTCAGCCCCATTCCAAGAGCTTGGTGTCAATTATCTTATTGAGTCAACCACATTCAAATGGAGGCAGCCGTGACTCTGCTTTCATACAAAACATGAAATAAGCGAACGGCGCACTTGGTGCCTCACGACCGCGTCTCATCTTCAACTCGTGATTTCTCAACAACAACAAATGGAATCTGCTTCCAAAGAAAGTAGGCTCTTATTAGCCTTGATGTCGTGTCTACGGCAAGACGCTGCATCTGCGACTAATTATGACAAACGAATCGAACATAGTCGACATGGATAGAACCATACCGTACGGTCATCTAGAAATAACCCCTTCATCTGCTAGATAGAATTCCTTTCCTTTTCTTTCTTCAGATTCGATATTCTCGTCGATGGCTACTAGTTGGCTTAGATAGGAATACCAATTCGTTCATATCTACTAGCTACCGAGCCCGTGACAGCTATGTCATCATCGCCACCCTCCTCAATAGGCAAGTCCACCTATTCAACCAAGACTTTTGTTTCTTAGCTATTACCGTAGCACGGTACTCGGTCAATGGGTGTCTCGTCCTTGCTCTCGAAACTCTCTGGTCGTTATCCTTTTACTCCTCTTTTCCAGGTGACCACAACCTCATTACGGAGCCTATTACGGAATAAGGGTCCTTGATAATTGATTGAGACTAATGTCTCGTTGGTGAAGCCGATTTCGAGAATGACTGTACCAACAATAAACCGTGTATTCCCTCGTATTTCGTCATTATCTACTTCCCCACCAGGCTAAGGATTTGCCTTCTCTGACGAAAGCAGCGATTGTATGAAGTATCTCGGGCTACTTGCCTCACGGGAGTATCCGCGAGAATCCATTGTGGGGGTATAGTACCACATTAACTCACCACGAGACAGTTCTTCTGTGCTTGTTCACTGGTCCAGGATGCTGATCGCGATAATATTGGCTAAGCTACTGATCACTGATTCGACAGCAAGATAACGAAAAACCTTCTGCTTCTGCTTCGGTATCGTTTTGCCGTCTGAGGATCATTTTCAGCTCGGACTATGCCGGCCAATTTAGAGTGACTTCTCAACCAATGTACTTGCGGCAGCCTCCCCGCACAAGGAGACAGGGATCATGTCAGAGATTCTTATTTAAACGTCATTGGCAAGCTCAATTTACTTGATCCCATTGCCGACCAACTTACAGCGCTTTATTCTGTGACAAATCATGTCCACTAGTTCTCGGCCATTGGTGTTGCCCCCGAATGTTAGTCATGATGCATTTTTACGATTTATCTCAGGCTGCGAGGAACTCGTAGGTCGACACAATATCCACATCGTTACATCAAAGGAAGAGTTGGCGGATGGTTCCTACTACGAGCCACCGAAGACGCATGATCCTTATCCTGTTGTGGAGCAGGACTACTTTGTAGCCTCCACAGTGATGAACCCAAGGTCTGTTTCTAAATTGCAAAAAGTTGTCCAGCTTGCCAACTAATACCGAATTCCTCTGTGGCCCACGTCCATTGGACGCAACTCCGGCTATGGAGGGGCAGCTCCTCGCTTGCGTGGCAGTGTCGTGATTGACCTGGGAAAACACCTGAACCGGGTTCTCGAGGTTAATGTTGACGCTGCTTACGCGGTAGTCGAGCCGGGTGTGACTTTTGTAGGACTCCATGAACACCTGGCCAAGAATAATCTACTCGAAAAATTGTGGATTGACGTATGTCTATGGATGCCGTCCTGTGTAGGCTAGCAATGAAAATCTAGCCTAAAACCGAGAATATCAGGTTCCCGACATCGGTGGCGGGTCGGTCATGGGAAACACGTTGGAACGAGGCGTGGGATACACCCCGTATGGAGGTAAGTAATACATGTTGCAGCAATTCAAGTATCAACGAGACCTTTGTGCTGACGCTCAATCGACATAGACCATTGGATGATGCATTGTGGCATGGAAGTCATCCCGCCATCCGGAGAGCTACTCCGTACAGGCATGGGTGCGTTGCCCCAGAATCCCAGGACATCAGTGCATCCCATTCACGAGGAGGCCGGGAATAAGTGCTGGCAGCTCTTCCCGTACGGATTTGGTCCGTACAATGACGCCCTCTTTTCGCAGAGCAACCTCGGAATTGTTACCAAACTCGGCGTGTGGGTATGATGGCAAGGTCATCTTTGATTCAAGGCTCGAATCTCGGAGACTGATATGGAATGTAGTTGATGCCAAATCCTGGCGGATTTCAAGCGTATCAGATATCACTACCCAGGGACGAGGACCTTCACCAAACGGTCGATATCATACGGCCTCTTAGATTGGTAAGTCCACAATCCTCCACGCCTGCCATGAGATATTGAAGAAACACAGCAAATGGTCATCCAGAACGTCCCAACCTTGCGCCACATTCTTCTTGATGCAGCAATGCTCGGTTCAAAGACGGACTACACTTCTGACACTGAAAAGCCGTTCAATGAGGGCGAATTGGACGCAATCGCAAAGAAGTTAAATTTGGGCCGGTGGAACTTCTATGGAGCATTCTATGTGAGCTGTTCACTTCACATACGTTCAGGTTGGCGGTTCTGACTCCAGTCGACAGGGCCTGGAGCCGATTCGCAACGTTCTTTGGTCAGATTAAACAAGCATTTTCGTCAATCAAGGGTGTTCAATTCCTCTTCCCAGAAGATGTCAAAGGCAACCATCTCCTACAGACTCGTGCAAAGAGCCTTCGAGGTATTCCGACATTTGATGAGCTGCGCTGGGTTGACTGGTTGCTGAATGGAGCGCATCTGTTCTTCTCCCCTATTAGTGTAATCTCCGGTGATGATGCAATGCTACAGTACAAGGTTACGAAGAAGCGCTGCGTCGAGGCTGGTCTTGACTTTATGGGTGCTTTTGCAGTTGGCATGCGAGAAATGCGTGTGTGTCTACATTTATGACTTCGCATGTGGTGTCTAACATTCACAGACCATATCGTTTGTATCGCCTTCAACCGGAGAGATCCCGAATCCAAGAGAAAAGCACATTAGCTGATCAAGACCTTGATTGCGGACTGTGAGGAGCATGGCTGGGGCGAATATCGAACGCATCTAGCACTCATGGACCAGATTGCGGAAACATACAACTGGAATCACAATGCGCTCATGCGATTCAACGAGACGGTGAAGAATGCGCTTGACCCGAATGGAATTCTGGCTCCGGGAAAGAACGGCGTGTAGCCTGCTTCGTGTGACAGGCGTTTGTATGAACTATAATTTTACTCGGCTGGGTCGAAACATTTTGGCAGTTTTGTAGTCTAGTTGTTGTTGCAGAGACAATCATTTCTCCCTAATAAGTACAAAGCGGGCATTCGTGTTGGCCAGTCATCGACGTGTAGATGAATCTTTGGAACACTCCCATTTCTGGTCTGCAATGAAACTTGTGTATCGAATAAATTGTAGAATTTTCCGGTACCTTTCAGCATGACCAAGGGCTCTTTACATGAAGCTTACACTGCATGTACGGACAATTCCGCACTGCTTGGTAATCCCCAAGTTGATTATCAACAATTCTGACAAATTCGTAGAAATCGTGCACGCAACGCTGGCGAGAGGTGATGCGATGCCGGATGCAATAAAAAATTGTTCCATGAGTGGTGGAAGGCCGATGGCGTCAAGATCCCTGGAGTTCGTATGCTTCATGATGCCCGCACTATAAATACGGTTCAATTTCGTTCGATAGAATCATACCAGTCTCGGTTACTATCCAATTCACGTGTGCCTTTACAAGATGTCACCAAAAGTCGCAATTGCCGGGGTGAGTTTGCTCTTTCAGTTCAATGTCAGTCTTGTTCGCTAACCTATTCTCCCGAACACAGGCGAGTGGAAACCTTGGTCCAGCCGTTCTCGCAGCCCTTCTTGACGCTGGGTTCGAGGTCACGGTTCTGACCAGGGAAAACAAAGACAACAAGATCGACCAACGAGCCCGTATTGCTGAGGTGAACTACGACTCGTTGGAGTCGCTGGCCTCCGCTCTGGCCGGCCAGGAGGTGGTGGTCAACACGCTTGGTGTCGGACGAATCCCCAGAGAGACTCATCTTCGGTTGATCGATGCTGCTGTTGCGGCACACGTCCAGCGATTCATTCCGTCCGAGTTTGGCGGTAATACTACCAACCCCCGTGCCGCACAGCTTCCCGTTTACGAAGACAAAGTGGCCGTTCAGAAACACTTGCAGGAAGCGTCCGCCAACTCCAATGGCACCTTCTCCTACACTCTTCCGATCACGGGTCCTTTCCTGGACCGGGGCTTGAAGACCACGTTTCTGCTGAACCACACGGGCCCGGAAGTCGAGCTGTACGATGGCGGCGATCAGAAATTCAGTGCCACGACTCTGGCCGGCATTGGGCGGGCGGTGTCTGGGATTATCCGCAATCTAGACGCGACGAGAAACCAAGCTGTATACGTCAGTGAGGCCGACGTGTCGCAAAAGGGGCTCCTTGAGCTATCGGGCAAGCAGCTTGCGACCAAGACGGTGAGCACCGCCGAATTGGAAAAGGAGGCTTATGACGAACTTGGCAAGCCCAACCCGAATCCTGCCGTTTTTGCTTTCAACTTTCTGCGACGGGCTATCTTTGGCGAAGGGTTTGGTGGCTTGGTAGCTCCGGAGGAGTTGTCCAACGACTTGCTCGGCGTCCGGTCATTGAGCGATGCAGAGATCAAGGACGTTGTGGCGAAGAATACTTGATACCTATGCAGGGGTACGATGTGCTCTCGATGGACGATTCGCCATAGATTACAGGCCCACATAGGCTGGAATGGACTTGGCAGCCCTGCCAATGGTCTAGCGTTGCTTACTCGCTCGTGTGGGCCACTCTTGGCGCAGGCTACTCGGTTGCTGATAGAAATCTCATTCAATATGGAATCTGTACAGAGTACGTATGACCAGGAGAACCGCTGCGGAGCGACGGGCGGGAACCGTCCACGTCTACATCCGCATATCCGTATGTCCGTAGACCAGTTATATCAGACTTGAACCGGTCTGGCCTCGATAGGATGCATTTCCGGGTGGAACAAACCTTGCAGCGATCCTGGGGCAGCTCATCTTCTGTCGACCACGGGGTTTCCGGAGGTTTTCATTGGCGCTTTAGAGCATTTAGTTTGAGCATCCGTAGCCAAACCCCGCATTATTCTCGTGCATACGGAGTACTCCAGAGTCACAGGACATGCATTGAGTTTCTGACTTTCCGTGATAATCCGCGCCATATGGAATCTGTTCAAAGTAAGCCACGTTAGCCACGACACACTCTGCTAATGGGCAATGGGGTATACCCCTATAACCGGCGTGGAATAGAGGACCGCCAGGACCAGTGTGGACCCGTAATACTAGACTGGAATCGGATTTTCTCCGGGCAAAGGTACTGATGTCAACGGAACAATGATACCCCGAGTATGTAAACATGTACTTGGCCTGTAATATACACGCAAGTGCATCTTTGTACAGCGCAGCACAATGATATTGTACCGTCTCAATTGAACAGTACATAGTACATACATAGTATATGGCAGATAAGAAAACTAGAGAAGCGGAAGGAAAGCCGCGGGATGGCGTCAATACCCCACCGGACCCCGCACCCGCGGTTAGTCAGCCAACCATAATTATGCTGCATTCGACCGGTTTCCTGTTTGAGAGGGCACGTGTCTATAAAATCTTTCCTCGTCCCCTCGATCTTCTTCTTTCTTTTCCACCTTTCACCTCTCTGATTATACTAATTGTCAATCCTTCACACCATGTCTCTTACCGTTTCTATTCAGACCCCCCATATCACTGTTGAGCAGCCTGTGGGCCTGTACGTTTCCCCCGCTCTGAGATACCCCTCCCCCCTGGGTCCCTAGCTAATACACTCCTCTGCTTGCAGGTTCATCAACAATGAATATGTCAAGGGTTCCGAGGGCAAGACCTTTGAGACCATCAACCCCGCCAACGAGCAGGTCATTACCTCCGTCCACGAGGCCAACGAGAAGGATGTCGACATCGCCGTGGCCGCTGCCCGCAAGGCCTACGAGGGTGAATGGAGCCGGGTTACCCCCTCCGACCGTGGCCGTCTCCTGAACAAGCTGGCCGACCTGATTGAGCGCGACATTGATGCTATCGCCGCCATTGAGGCCCTCGACAACGGCAAGGCCCTCACCATGGCCAAGGTCGACTTGGCCAACGCTCTGGGCTGCCTCCGTTACTACGCCGGCTGGTCCGACAAGATCCACGGTCAGACTATTGACACCAACTCCGAGACCCTCTCCTACACCCGTCACGAGTCCATTGGTGTCTGCGGTCAGATCATCCCCTGGAACTTCCCCTTCCTCATGTGGTCGTGGAAGATCGCCCCCGCCATTGCCGCCGGTAACACCGTCGTCCTCAAGACCGCCGAGCAGACCCCCCTCTCCGGTCTGTACGCCGGTAAGCTCATCAAGGAGGCTGGCTTCCCCCCTGGTGTGATCAACATCATCTCCGGTTTCGGTCGTGTCGCTGGTGCTGCCATCTCCAGCCACATGGACATTGACAAGGTCGCCTTCACCGGTTCCACCATGGTCGGCCGTACCATCCTCCAGGCCGCGGCCAAGAGCAACCTCAAGAAGGTCACCCTCGAGCTGGGTGGCAAGTCCCCCAACATCGTCTTCGAGGATGCTGACATTGACAACGCCATCTCGTGGGCCAACTTTGGTATCTTCTTCAACCACGGCCAATGCTGCTGTGCCGGCTCGCGGCTGTTGGTCCAGGAGAGCATCCACGACAAGTTCGTCGCTCGCTTCAGGGAGCGTGCCGCCCAGAACAAGCTCGGTGACCCCTTCGCCGCCGACACCTTCCAGGGTCCTCAGGTCTCCCAGCTCCAGTTCGACCGCATTATGGAGTACATCAAGCACGGCAAGGATGGCGGTGCTACCGTTGCGCTCGGTGGTGAGCGCCACGGCGACAAGGGCTACTACATCCAGCCCACTCTGTTCACCGATGTCACTTCCGACATGAAGATCGCCCAGGAGGAGATCTTCGGTCCCGTCATCACCGTCCAGAAGTTCAAGGACGCTGAGGAGGCAATCAAGATCGGTAACAGCAGTCAATACGGTATGTTCTCTGTGCTCTCCTTCATTGCTTAATCCCATACTAACGGCTTAGGTCTCGCTGCCGGTATCCACACCAAGAACGTCAACACTGCCATCCGTGTGTCAAACGCTCTCAAGGCCGGAACCGTCTGGATCAACAGCTATAACATGATCTCCTACCAGGCTCCCTTTGGTGGTTTCAAACAGTCCGGTATCGGCCGCGAGCTGGGATCGTACGCCCTGGAGAACTACACCCAGGTCAAGACCGTCCACTACCGCCTGGGCGATGCTCTCTTTGGTTAAGTGATACCTATTTAGCGTGTTTATTGGTTATTATTGCGATTCGTCTTTTTAAAATGAAATGAATCATGATGTACAATGTCCTCCATGTTTGCGTGAAGCGTACTTCGTAGGACTTTGACCGTCTGTATTTGCGTTTACCTTGGAAGAGAAGAGTTGTTCTACTCTATCTACGTAGGCTGTTCCAGGCATGTTCACAAGTCACTTGCGCAGGTACCCATGCATTGTATGAACTTGGACAAGGGTCGACCGCTTGCTTACTTTTTTTTTTCCTCAATTCCGAGTGGCCAATGGATATGATATCACTTTACATACACCTCTCCACATACTTCGGTTCGGGAAATAATATCCCCGAGCAAACCCTGTCGGTCACTTCAACACGGGGGAATCATCCTCCGCCTCACAGTACAGTACAGTACCCGAAGCCACGGAAGGAAGATTGGAAAGGAAGCCAAACACCAGGTGGATAATGAGATAACTGGACAGAGGTGCATCGTCCCCCATCGTTCAAGCAGTGATATTAGGCGACACCCAAGGTCGACATCAAGCTCCTTCCTACCAGATCCAGTGGTTCCTTTCCATTGGACCCATCTCTTGGTCTACAGGTCTCCGAGATATCTTTCTGCTTGTTGAACGAGCATGACAGGTGTCGTTCTACGTCCTACGGGATATATGTTTCATATTGAACCACCAACGCGTCCGCAAGGATATATCGAGCACTAGAGTGTCAGGAAATTGATGTGCTTTTGTAGTAGTATGTTTATCCATGTGTGTACCGATGCTAGGCACCCGAAAAGATCCGTTTCTTTTTCAAGGCGCTTGGATGATTGGTAGTGGACTTCCGGCATTGAAAGCTCCATGTTTACCGAGTTTTGAGCAGACGGCTGCACTGACAGCCAAAGATTTGATGGATCAATCCACCTGAATGGTATCTACAGTCAAGGTTCATGCACAAGATTTTACAAAAGAGAAATATTCCTCCAGGCCAGCGACATCGGATCCAATCCAGCCGACATGCTGGTCCGGCCGACAAACCACGACGCATCCATCTTCGACTCCGTATCCTTCATATGCACCCGCATCCGCAAAAACTCGGGAATAATCCCACCCGAGATTCTCGTCGAACGGGTGGAAGATGTTGGGGAGATCCAGAATAGAAATATCCGTTCGAGGACTAGAATGGACCAACAGTACTTCGATAGGTATACGCATGGTCTCCAAACGTGGCTTGAAGGCTTCTGCAAAAGAGTCGAGACAACGTCGGTTTTGTTCCTTGCGAAGATCCCCAGAGAATACAAGCAGTCTCCAGTAACCATTACTGATGAGTCTCTCTGCAAGTTGCAGCAGAGAAGCAGACGCCTGATAAACGACTCGAAACGACGGCAATCTCATTCCCACCTCAAGATTCCTCGCCACGTTGTCTTCTCTGGCCGTAACAAGAATGTTCGACGGATATTTCACCTTCACCCCCGTCATGAACCCCGTGTACCGTTGTCGAATCTCATCCACACTGCTGGTATGTCCGCCCGTCCCGGGCTGCTGTTCGTAAGCATGCACAAGGTCTGAGTCCATGCGCATGAGCTCCTGAGCTACAGGGCGCCGTTCAGAGTTGTACGTCTCGAGGATGGATGCATCCACCTGGCCCAGAATGACAGAGGCAAGTTTCCAGACCAGGTTGTGCGTGTCTTGCATGGACACGTTCATGCCTTGTCCTCCTTTGGGGGAATGTGTGTGGGCTGCGTCGCCGGCGAGGAAGATCCTACTTGGTCAGCTAGAGTCCAGATATAACCGGACAGTGGACATACCGATTGTGAATTCTATACTCCGGAACTAGTCGTTGCCCTATCTACAAACATCAGCGGTTGCGGTTATTTCGTCGGTTTATTGACATACATGATACAACGACCACCAGTCACAACGCTTGAAGTCCATTTTATACGGTTCGTATGTTCGCTGGGCGATTTGCAATAGCCGCTTTGGCATTTTCTCGTCGTGTGCATTTTGTATCGCTTGTTGCGCCAACTCGTCGTCGCCCTTGAGCTGGATGTATAACCGGATCAGACGGTTCTCGCGCGGAAGCTGCATAATCCCGCTTCTCGAACAAGCGTGGATGGCGCAGGATTGGCGGATATCGGCTGGTGCATGGTCAGCATCTTTCCTTCTCCCAAGAAAGAGAGCATACGGAAATCACTGATTGGGACAATGTCCATCACACCCCAGGTAGATTCTTCAGAGGGCACAGACAGTGCGTCCATTGGGATCTGAAGTTGGTCTCTCGTCCAGCTATGTACTCCATCGCAGCCGATCACGCATTGTGCATTTATTGTGTCCTTCTCACCGTGACCGCGACTAACATGGACGACAGGCAAATTATCATGGTTTATTTCTAAAGATTCAGCGGCCGTATTCCATTCAATTTGCACTCCCTGTTCGTGCAGATAGTCCATCAACACCTCCTCCATAACCCCCTGGTTGAGAAGTCGTTGGCTGAACCGTGACAATCCTTCAGGCTGGCTTCGCAGTCTTTTCTCCCGTTGAAGTCTTCCATGGTTCTCATCGCGACCCTATGTCTATCAGCAATGTTCAATCGCGATCTGTCCGTTGACCAACCCAGTAACACATCTCAACCTCCTGAGCACCCAATCGCGTGATCCGATCTGCGATCCCGAAGCTATCGAGGATCTCCAGTGTGCGGCTATGGATCCCGTCTGCATGGCCAGTCGATTTTCGTGATGTATGCTTGTCGATAATGCGCGCTGATATCGGATATTGAGAGGCCCAGCAGGCCGCCAGAAGACCTGCCGGGCCGGCACCGACAATAAGCAGGTCGATTGGCATTAGTACGATGCTCCTTGACGACGTCTTTGTAGAACTGAAGCTCCTATGGTTCAATTGAACTTCTATTCATACGTCATTATGAAAGTGGCGTATCTTGAAAAACTGTATAATTTCCTTTCTGGGACGTTATCGCCATGACATCATGTATACATAGCCCTCGTCGGAGCCCATTTTAAGCCTCGAATTCTGGTCCAATTCGAATAAACATTCCAATTCAATCAATCCATTACTCATTTAAGATGTCTGTCACCAGAACGGCCCTCCGTATTTCCCTGCGTTCTCTCCGGACACCCCGTCCGACACAATTCACCCGTCAATATGCTTCAGAATCCTCACAGGGCAACAAAACCTCCGAAATGCCGATGTTGGTGGCATCTGCACCTTTCATAATGCGATTCGCTAATCTCCACAGTGCCGTGGCAGTAGCGACTGTTACCGCCGCGGGAGGCTACTATCTCCTCCAGTCTGGTCCGGAAAGCAAACCCCAACACAGAAGTGAACAATACGCCAAGGGCGAAGCGATTGAATCCGAATCAAAAGCGAGTGAGGCTACGCTTCAGCCGGACCGCGACGCAGAGCAGAAGGTTTCTTCATCCGGATCGAATGGTGGTGGTTCATTGGGACAGCCACCTTCGAATGTAGACCCCGTACGTTTCTGATAACTCTCATTCAGAATGATACTGATTTAGAGCAGGCGGGCGCACGAAAGGAAGAAGGCGGTGCCGGAACAATTTCCGGGAAACAGTCCGGTCTATCTAATGCTACCACGGATAATCCGTTCATCAATGAGCCGAGTAAGAGTAAAAAGGGCGAAGGCGAGACTGAGACGGCCAAGGTCAAGGGATCAGTATCTCCAAGCCGGCCTCAGGTGTGATTGTATTATATGCCTTTGATTCTATTGTATTATGTATTCTAGTATACCTAAACAATATACAGTTCCAAAGTCCGGTTAAACAGGAATCTGTCTCTGTCGAGACGCACCATCCATCGGCTTCAAGTTAGACTTGGCTGGTCCATCAACACACACACCCTCACAGCTGAACCGACTCCCATGCACTGGACAATCCCAGCTCTTCTCCGTCTGGTTCCAGCTCAGAACACCTTTCATATGAGGGCACACCGCGCTGAACTTATACGTCTGTCCCTCTCCGTCCTTGTAGACGGCCACTGGCTTCGATGTGATACCGTCATGGAGCACGCCGCCGCTGTTGGCCCCGAGATCTTCGATATCCTTGATGTCAGATTGTAGGTACCGCTTGTACTGCATGTTGATCTGGACATCGTGTTCCAGCATGGTGGGCATAGACTTGGCAATGCTGGCCATACGGCTGGGTTGGTA
Source organism: Bertia moriformis (assembly GCA_025802115.2). Taxonomy (NCBI): domain Eukaryota; kingdom Fungi; phylum Ascomycota; class Sordariomycetes; order Coronophorales; family Bertiaceae; genus Bertia; species Bertia moriformis. The sequence continues at coordinate 25,129 of JAOYNC020053258.1, forward strand.
GAGGGAAGCCCAGGGATTCTTGATGCCGCTGATCTCGTCTGCCAGCAGTCGTCCAGCCAAGACGCCATGGGTAAGTCCGTCGCCGCTATCACCCGTCACAACGTACACGTGGTTCTGGCCCTGGTTCTTGCCGATGAAAGCCATATAGTCGACGGGTTCGAAGACCTGTCCGCTCCATCGGTAATCCACGGCTCCGGCCTGGGGGAAGCGTTCACGGGTCCACGTCTCCAACTCGTCGAAGCGGCCGTTTACATCTTCTTGCCCGACTTTGTGGTCACATCCGCCGACTACCATGTAATCATCCTGGTCGTCGCAGGCGGTCAGTCGCGCGTACTTGTATGCCTCTGCCTCGTCGTACATAAGACAGTCCTTGACGGTACCCTGGGGAATACGGATGGCAATACAGTATGTCCGGCAGTACTCCATCTCCGCAATAATGCTAAGTTTCTGTAACGGCACACAAGTTGCTTCGACGGCGTCGCGCGCCGTCACGGTGTAACCAGGTTCGGTTTTAATGTGGACAACATCCTTCTCTTCGAGGGAGGTCATGCGCGTCTGCGCAAAGCACTGGAAATTTGGCTGTTTTGTCAGCCATTCGAGAACACCGAGAAAGTACCGGGTTGGGTGAAATGTCGCCTGGTCATGGAAGACGGCCCCATCACGCTGGTCCGGCTGCCCATCCCAGCCGGGAACCGCGAGACCTTCACGATAGGTCGCGTTGAGGCCTAGTTTTTGCGCCAGCTCGACTTCCTTTTTCAACCCGTGAATCTCATGCTCGTGCTTGGGGTCTTCCCTGTTGTACTGCGAAAATTCGTATGCAGGAAGTCGACGGTATTCACAGTCAATCCCGAGTGTCTTCGTGATTTCCCCGACGCGATCAATGGCCCAACCATGACTCTCGGCCGCAATCTGCGCACCATGGAAGCCGTGCTTGTTTTGGATCCGTCTGTATCCATCGTCCAGCGCGTTGGTCAGATGCCCGCTCGTGCGACCGCTCTCCCCGGACACGACATGGCGCGCTTCGAGCATGGTGACTCGCTTACCACGGTTAACGAGCTCATACGCGGTAGATATACCCGCTATGCCGGAACCGACGATGCAGACGTCGGTGGAGACATCGCGGTCTATGGTTGGGAAGCGAGGGTATTCGGAGTAGGGCATGCGATGGACCCAGACGGAGTCGGAGTCGCCCGAGGTGTTCATGAAATGCTGGGGCTTAGCGGATGACATGGTTGCAAGGGTTCTGACAGGTGCTTTGAACCGGTATAATCTGACAAGCGAGAGCATTGTTACTGATGTCGGTCAGATACCGTCCGCACGTACATATAGACCACAAACAATGTGACGTACAGATGAGGGCTTCCAGATGACATCGAAATGACTGCCGTTCAGGGTATCTATCAGTCTGACGTGGAGTACTATACCGAGGCGAAAACGACGATATTCCATTATTATACATTATAGATTACTGTTAGGTAGACAATGGCAGATGTCACGAAACAGATTAGAGTCTATGTGCGGTCAACTTGACGGTAAACACAGCCCAATGCAATCGGACTGACGAGTCCAACCACCGATTGCCAGAGTGCTCGCCATCTTCAGTTCCGAGAGTCATGTCTGTTGACCAATCTATTGCAAAGTTTTGGTAAATACACACTGCCTTGGTCACATGGATAAGATTGATATGGGCAACGGATAAACCCGAGTACATCACCATCGTGCTTCCAGCTCCTGTGGTCCCGAGTGCTTTACCGCTTCCAACTCTTGCAGTCGTGTTGCTGGTCCCGGCGCTGCCATCCCTTGAGCCATCACAGTCTGTCCGCCAGGCCCGGGCTGTTGTATGGGGAAGGGAGTTGCCGCAGCAGCGGAATGCAGCAGCGCATGTCTCTTCTTTCGTTCGAAAAGAGCCCAACCCAACGCTGTGAGGAACAACACACCCAGTGGCACGCCCACGCCAGCCCCGATGGCGACGTTTCGGTTGTTGTTATTGCCAGAATCCTTGGCGACCAGGTTCGAGAGGTATGCGCGCCCCTGGATGGCCGCACCACTTGAGAGTGTGAAAGGGTCTTCATCGTTTTCACAGACGGCTTCGCTTCCGTTCGACTTAATGTTGTTGCAGCAGTACGTGGTGTTGTTTCCGTCGGCGCGAAGAGTTATAATTGCGCATCCACCGTTTCCAGGGTCCGACGCTGCATTGGGGTCACAAGTGCTGCGGTTAGTCGATTTCTGCCATCAAATTGAGGTATAACAAATGCCGGGTAGGACTCACGGCCGACGCAAACTTGCGGACAGTTAGGTCCCCAGTACCGGTCAGTACAGGCCGCCCGGGAAAATCCGTATGGCTGGTTGCGCCCGACATTCACGCAGAGGCCGTTGGCCAAACAAATATGGTCGCTGCTACAGCATGCGGCTTGTTCGTCATCCGAGCACGGTGTATGGTCCACGGCCACGTCTTTACTGGGATAATAGCATGTCCGGGAACTGTCGGCACCCAGAACCGCTGAGGGGGAGAAGAGGAAGAGCAATAGCAGCGACTTTAACAACATTCTGGAAAGTGATTCACAAAAGGAACAGAAGCCACAAAGGGAACGGACGAGAATTCTGACTTAAACACGAGGCGCATTCCACAAATTTGTATCTACCCCGTCCCCTCCGCATCGGCGTCGGCAAATTGTCTATTCCGCACAGCCCAAGGCTGATCCATCTGTGTCACGGTTGGATGTCATATTTTTGGCGTCAAAACTAGGGGTTTTGAGTCCGTTCATTGGCCATGGGTCCGTCAGAATACGCAAAGACGGTCCCTGCTTTAAGCCGAATAAGGAAGGTTGACGGGGACAAACAAACATGCTTCGGCTTGGGCGGTGTCTGATTGGACCAGTATCAGACGATTGAGATGATGGTGACGATCAGGGGCCTTTCTGAGAAAGTCCGCGTTTCTTAGGCATGCAATTGAGATCCTTCGGCTTGGCGAGAATCTCGGCGTTCCATAGTACTCTGTATGCAGAGCGGTCGTGTCCACGGAGCAAAACGAATTGTTCTATCCGCATGGAATATTCGTCAACATGCCGGTATGCATTCCGTTGCAGGATTTCTCCTCCGCCTTTGCCCGGAGCCGACTGGAAATCCTCAGGAGAGTGCTCAAGGGCGTCGCTCACCTCGTATCGCAGATTGCGCCCGTTGCTTACAAACGTACTCGTAGGCATCGTCCTGCTACCGTTTTCCAGGACTGTATCGAAGGGCTAATACAGATGGGTATTGATCTTCTGTACGAAGTAGCTCGTGGGCACTTTTCTCGGCACGGTCCTTAATGGCAAGCATGGAGCACCCGTGGCGCGGATGAACAAGGCGTGGCCATACACGACCGTTCCAATGCGGGCCATTAATGGTTCGGAATAGGGCAGGAAAGTATCATTACAATCGTGACTTCGACGTCATGTATAGAGGTCGTTATTGTACATTATTGCAATCCCAATTCATAACAATCATAACCGTAGTAATACAGACAGCGTAACTCGTCATCAAAAATCCAATCAACTGGTGTATCCGATTACATCCTTCAGCTTGTCCCATCCCGGCAGCGTCTCGGGATGCCCGGGCTTATGGGCCATGAAGCTGCGGTCCTCGCTGGGGTTGGGAGGCTCCTCGAAGGACTCATCGTTGTCTCTTGCAGTGCCCTTTTGGCTGGTCAGTGTATTGAATTGGCCGGTAGTCTATTAACGAGTTAGCGAGGTTCATATCTCGATATGCATGGTGTAGTAGCTCAGCATAATGGGAGAGAAATGATATGCATACAGGACCGCTGCCCTTGGGGTATCCAGAATCGCCCAGACCAGAGCCACCGCCGGTGTTGGTGGCTGGTGTTCCTTGGGTGCCGACACCACCGCGAGGAGGGTTGGTTCGGGCGGAAGCCATGGTATGGTTTTACGTTTCTGTTGAGATAATGAGATTCAATAATTCAAGGTGTTTATTCTGGTTATTCGCTGGATAACGGAGGATATTTATATGACTTGACTGTGAACCGGATTTATGTGGCGAACATCTGATTAGACATCAGTAATAATTGGTATCACCATTAGGTATGGCTACCAGAACCAGAGGAGAACAGATTAATTTCCTATTCCGGACATGTTTCTATACTTGTTTCTATACATACGTCATGCTGATATTACCAATACTGGATGAGAAAAGGTCAAAACAAGTATACAGTCCCATTGCGACGTTTACTGCACTGCACGTCACGGTTGATTCCCTTGTGCAGAGACTTATATATCTGGCTTCGTGATCGAAATCGGTTCCCCGATTTTCAATCAGTCCCTCAACGATAGTTTTACCGACACACCACGAAAATGGCCGAAAAAAGCAGCCAGCGATTCCAGCTCGAAAACGTCTTCAATGTCAAGGGCAGAGTCGCCCTCGTGACTGGCGGTGGTTCTGGTATCGGCCTCATGGCCACCCAGGCCCTGGCCGTCAACGGTGCCAAAGTCTACATCACCGGCCGAACGGGCGAGAAGCTCGACCGGGTGACTGAATTGTACGGCAAGAACATTTCGGGACAGATCATCCCCATTACCTCCGACGTCACCTCCAAGGACTCGATCGCGAAACTAGCCAAGGAGATCGAGTCCAAAGAAAAAGCGCTGCACATCTTGATCAACAACGCCGGCATTTCCTCCACACCTGGCAACACCGATGCAGAGGATCCCAAGCAACTCCAGCAAGAACTCTTCCATGATTCGATCAGTACCTTTGATGAATGGGAGAGTGTCTACCGGACCAACGTCACCCAGGCCTTCTTCACCACGGCTGCCTTCTTGCCCCTGTTGCAGAAGGGCACCGACCTTGACCACGGCTGGTCGAGCACCGTCATCAACATCACCTCCATCTCTGGCATTATCAAGACCTCCCAGCACCACTTTGCCTATAACGCCAGCAAGGCTGCCGCCATACACGTGAGCAAGATGCTGGCGCATGAGATCGCTTCATCCGGCTTGAAGATCCGGGTGAACAACATCGCACCTGGCGTGTTTCCATCCGAAATGACGGCTAAGAGCAGCGATGAAAAGCAAAAGAGCGAGCTGTCCAAGGAGAAGTACGAGCAGAAGGTGCCGGCCAACCGTCCCGGGAAGGATGAGGATATGGCGGGTGCAGTGCTGTTTACAGCTGCGAATCAGTACTTGAACGGACAAACCGTGGTGGTTGATGGTGGATATGTTTTGGCTGCGGGAACTGTTTAAAACACTTGCATGTAAATTAGTCAATAGCCGATAGTAATGCACAAGCTGGACTTGAACTGGTTACGTATATTCCATTAGCGAGTATCGCGCACAATCAACGATACAACTTGTCCTCACCATCCCCAAAGAAATCTCCGCGGATGGACTTCACGCTAGTCTCGAGTCATTACAGAAGAGTCGTACTTGTCCGGCGTTGTTCTCATTAGATACCAAGCCACGTATTTGGATTCCGGCATTTTCGGCCAGCCATTCCTGGCCTCATCTGCCATGTTTCCGCCACCGTAAGAGGCAGATCAGCGCGGTTCATCCAATGATATTGGTCGGATATGGTGCCAGGATGTGGATGGTACCATGGATGCTCCTGATTAGACATGAATATCATGCCAATATCTGCCCTGAGCAACGGGTAATGGGTCACAATGGTAAGCATCAATGGATTCTTCGGTAGCGAAATCCCTCGCAGAATCAGAGTCGAATGTTCAACCCCGAATGATTGGACCATTGCATCAAGGGGATTATCGTTTGCTTTCTTGGCATCCATTTTGGTCAGGATTTCTGCTACATCATTGTGAGATGACCTGAGTACTAATTGTCAATGTCAGGTGGCGCGAGTTTGCCTCTGGGCATAAAGCTAGGTGTTTTTTTTTTTTTTTTGTTAAATGCAAACGTTCCTGAGACCATCAATCTCTTCAAAATGACGAATTTACGAGACATCCAACCTTTAACCTCTTCAAACAACATCCCAACTCTCCGTTCCACACCATCACTCGAGCGTTCATCATCATATGAAAATCCAACCGAGAACTCCCCAAGTGATGTCAGCAACCAACGAGAGCCAGATTACCAGGTCAAGGCTACATTGACAGGATTTCTCAATGACACGCGCGTCAAGTCGAGCACAAATGGCAGCAGACGAGTGCAGAACGCCTTGATGGAGACCGAGCAGGAGCTACGCCAGCAAAGGCGGAGGTCAAAGCATAATCGGCGAGGAAGCAGGGATGATTCAGGGCAGAATAATTCATTTGTATCAGGAGAGAAATATCGAAGTCCTGTCTCTAAGTCCTAGCATGATGCATTGCATGATATATAATGGTTCCGCGTGTTCAATCCAAGCATAGTACAGAGTAGTATATACAAAAGCTTCAGTTGTTGGTATAATATAGTGTCATCGTTCATGACATGAACAGCATATAGTACATCAAAACCATATCCATCGATTAAAGCCCGCCGCCTTTCTCCTTTTCCGCCGCCTCAATAATATCACTGTTGTACCGCGGATCCAACTTGTTCAGCACTTTGCTCGAATGCGGCTGCTGTGGTGCGCGTGCGGTGGCATTGCCCCCGGGGCCTGGGAATGAGCCTTCATTAGGGGCCTTGTCGGTGGTATCGTGTGCGCTTTCTGGGTTGATGTCAATGTTTTTAGCGTCAGTGGGTTGACGCTGCGTGAGGTTGGTCGGGTTGCTTTCGGACATTTTGGTATGTGGAGGGAATATATTGATTAATTGGGAATCTGAGTCAATTGAACCAACTGAAATAAAAATGACTGATGTTCACTCGGCTTGTTAATACAATAACTGTCCGTAGGTATACTTGTATAAAATATAGGCCATGCGTCATAGCAATGTCAAGCGGGTTCGGTCATGGTGATATCACAACACCAGGAGCCCTAACCGGATGCGATAGCTCTATCAATATACCATGGATATTATAGGTATTAGCCCCTGTGTATAATACCAAACATGCTCATACACAGTATATCCGCGGAAATCATTTCGTTGCCGGAATAGCCACATATAGATACAACTCGGTCGTCTTCTCACTCAATTTGCTTGTTCACTTGTATTTCGATCTAGTCGAGGGCAGTAAGAATAGATGCTCCCCGAGCTCTAGCCGATGCCATATCAATTGTTGTTCAACGTCTTATCACACTTATGTCAAACCGTTGACCACCGTCTGAAACCTTGAATTCAAGCTGCGTTTCGGTAGGGATAGAGTTGTTAGAAGCGACCACCGACGATCTCAATTTTGGCCATACCAGCTTATCTCAGGTACCTCGGCTTTATAAGTTTATCCCAGAACTCAAGAAGGTCGGCGAGTAACGCGGTACAAACTGATTTTTCGAATGCCGACCCAATTCCTAATTCGCACCAAGACTAGCCGTTGTCTATGGAGTACTGCGGCTTTGATCGCCCTTGGCTGAAGGCCACGAGGACCCCCACGCCCTCATTGCATCATCGTAGATCTAAATGCGGGGCAATATGTATTCATCCCACGAGGGAAAACGGTGATCTATGATCCTAGATGCAGCTGTGAGTCCACCATAGCTGTGTCTACAAGTGTGCCGGCGATCCTCTACTGATAAGCGATCAAGAAAATCAGCTAATTCAGTCTCGTATATTGACTATTCGTGATAGTTCAATCTTAAATCAATCCGGCAGTATAAATCCCGAAATTTGTTTTACCATAGATTACCAGCGTAAATCGTCAATTAACCGGGTATCACCAATCATAACCGTACTGTCTCGCCATCATCAGCGCATTGCCATACTCGCAATGACACCCGCGGCCATATGGCTGCCCGTGGCTGCGTACTGCACAAAGCCTTCTTCATCCATCCGCCGCGGCTCAAGCGCCGTACTGCGTTCGTACAAGTCGCTTAGCTCCTCTGTACTCTGTAAGCCATTCACGAGGTAGTCTTGTAGCTCGGGAACCGGCTGGAAGACGTATGGCGTGTTCTGGAACTGCTGAATGTCCTGAAGGACTTCGCCGACTTTCAACCGTTTGCTGAAGTTGATCATGCCGTTAGGGGCATGATTCGCAATGCCGTCTTCAATAAAGACCAGGTCAGTTAAATAGATTCCTATTCCCGTTAGTTGTGCGCCAGGTGGTTATATAGAAAGGAACTCACCAAGAAATGGAACGCACGGGGGATGTGTGCAGCGCAGATTCTCCCGATATTTGCCAAAATTTTTCGTACTGGACATGAGCTCTCGCATCTCCTCCAGCATATTCATCACCTTCGGACTGAGTTGCGGCCAGGTCATGTAGAGTCGGTATATAGGGTTCGTTCCGAGGCCGGAAATAATGGACATCATCGTAGCATAGTTGTTAAGAGAGCGGCATTTCTATAGGAGTCAGCGGCACTCAAAAACACCAAGTTAGAGACTCGTACATCGGCAATAGTGATGAAATGCTTGATGAGCATAACTCGCTTTTTGATCTCCGTCTGCGCCAGAATGACCGCACCCACCCAGTTTGACAACTGATTGGAATGCAGAATCATGGCGTTCACATTGTTCCCTTTCTCATTCGGCCCCTTCCTCTGCCAAGAATTGTTCAGACAGTCGAGCGGTTTAATACGCGCATAATGTCGGTACTCAAGGATGGTCAATTGCCGGGCGAACTCCGTAGGGTCGATATCCAACAACTTGATCTTGCGCAGATTCTTGGGTACGATGGGCGGAGGCGCATTGGCAATCGGCGGCGGCACGAGATGCTTCGTACTTTTGTCCTGTAAGCGCTGCTCCATGACCACCAGCAACTGCTGAGCTCCGGGAATCTCCGTGATCGCAGGGGAGGTCTGGACCAGATGATGCGCCTGACGAGCGAATGTTACGGAATCCTCGCCCGGCTTTTCGAGCCAGAAGCGACCAAACCAGTTCTTGAGGATATTCACCACTCGGAACCGGATCATCTTCTGCTTCTGCTGAATCCACGTCTCTGTCTCGGACTCGGACAGGCCCTCCGGTGGGAGCGTGTAAAATCGCACAAGGAGCTTCTCGAAGAGCTCAGGGGCGGACACGAAGGACGGATATGTCATAAGAAAGGAATCGTTGAATACGGCATCGAGCTTGTCGTGCCGGGTCAGGTGTTCGACCAGGCCAGTCAGCGTGCCTTGTCTGACCGTCAAGATCGCAGGATCATAGACGACTTCATCGGCATGGTCCAACTGGAGGTACCAGGGAGTGTCTGCATTAATTGAGCCCTTCCTCGCGTGTTCGGAAGGCAGATCTTGCCCGGAATATTGTTTTGTTTCCATTGTGACCGTGATCGTGGAACTCATTGTAGTGTTTTGAGGGGAAATGCTGCTGAAGCTCGCGGCAGCTATCACCAACCAGACTTGAGGAACTTCTTCATTGTTGCTCTTCTTGAGAGAAATGGGTAGAGAGTATGCCAGTAGCAAAAGAAGAGGGAAAACAGCCACAAAATAGAGAAGTAGAGCTCGACTGGTCACTCCCCCGCTTTCCCAATGCAGGCTGGCGTTCCGACATCGCTTTATCAATCTTATCTGAGTGGACCTCTACGTGTCCTGGGTCCACTTGGGTCTTGCCCTTGCCGAATCGGGAACCCTCGTCCATTTGCCTCTTTGCAGTCGACGAGTACCCTGCCTGGAGGATGTAGCACTGCAGCTACGGAGTACACAGAGCGCATTGAACTGTCTTCCGGTGGACCGGGCAAGTCCTATCCCTGTCTGTCCTGTACAGCTGCACGTGAGTCACGAACCACTACATCTCGCAGGCCAATAAACGCATTGTTCACAACCCAGAATTTCAGTTCCCGAGCCCTAGCAGACCCGCTTGGCGTGATGGTTCTCGCTGCTGGGTCCCGAGCGTGGTTCCGAGCCTGGTCCAGACTTGCCGGCTGGTACTAATGTCCTCACGCCCGTGCCGGCGGAATTGCGCACACCCGACGACGGAGTAGCACATGGCTATGGGGATTTGTCCCGTACTTCGGGCCATAGGGCAGTTGAGTGGCATGTTCTGGGGAGCTCGCTTAGAGCGTCGTTTTCTAGTGCATGGTACTGACTCTTCAGCCGACTTGTCGGCCATTTTTACTCTTAATGGCTCATTCCCGAGATGCGGATGCCTGTCAACTGCGCTTAACGTGGTTAGCTGTCCGATGGCCAAGAAATGCCAAACATTTAAGGGAATGATTGGTTCATAGTCTAGTTTAACTTTGGGCGAGAAAAGAAAAATTCACGCTGAGGGATTTCCGATAGCTTCAATAGCGCACAATGCACGATGCTCAAATACGAATTTCCAATGTAGATCACTCGACGCGTAAGGCTACTCTGTGCTGCAGAATGGAATAGAAAAGAAACGAATAAGAAATTGAAAGAGAAAAAATAGAGAAGATATAACAGACAAAAGAAATATATTAACTAACTATGAATATCAAATATCCACCATAACAAAAGGGTATCACTCGTGGCTCGTACTATATACTGTACTAAGTAAAGGAAATAACATAAGCGAAAGAAAATCTACATAACCTGTCCCTTGTTTTGCTGCTGCTTATCAACCCGGTAATCCCTCCACGCGGCAACCGCCGGAATCCCCAGCGACATCACGGCGACGGCCGTGATGCAGCCGAACTTCATGTACTCGCCCCAGGCACGTTCAATGGCTGTCCGCTCCAGCGATCCGACGTCGTACTTCTTCTGCTCGACGTAGCCCCCACTGTAAATCGTCTGGAATTGCGACTTGGTGTCGGCCGGGAGCTCCTGGTACAGCACCTCGGGGAAGACGTTGGAGTAAATTGAAGCGGAAACAGCCGACCCGATAGCACCACCAAGACTGGAGAACAGGCCAACCAGTGAAAGCATCATGGGCACACCTTCCCGGTTGGCTGCGGCCATAACCGCCATGTCTTGGCCGATGACCAGCGTTCCGCCAGCAAAAGCAATAAAGATCTGGCACATAATCATGTATCCTAGATTTTGGCCGGACTCGCGGAAGTGAATCATGAGGCCCGATCCGAGGAGGATGAGAGGCAGTCCGAATCCCAGACAGGTGTACTTGAATTGCTTGGTGATATAGACGATGATACCGAAGATGGCGGACCACAGACACGACCCGACGTTGTAGATTTGACCGATATAGCCAGCCGTACTGACCGGAACATCGTAGACAACCATGCAGAAATTATAGAAGTAGAGATCCCAGCAGTAGTAGCTGAAGAAGAGAATAGCCGACAGGGAGCAGGCGCCCACAACCGTCCGGTCTTTGAACAGACTGTACTGGATGAAATGCGTCCGGGCGCAGTATTTCTCCCACAAGGCGAACACGAAGAACAGACAGAACCCAATGACGATGGGGGCAATAAATGAAGCGCTCTTGTATTCGGTACGACCGTAGGATTGGAGGCTGAACGGCAAGAGAAGGAGGATGAAGGCGGCCATAATGATCAATGCACCGATCACTAGAGCGGTTAGCAACCATTTAAGAGCACAGGGACAGGACTTGACTTACAATCGAACTCGTGGACATAATGCACCACCGATTCCCACTTGGTGCGTCCATGCGGCTCCCGGACAAACAAGCACATCTTCTCAGCTTTGCGCTGGTAGAACTTGAACACGAGGGCCAAGGGAACGAACACAAAAGGCGTGATGATAGCGAAGACGCCATACGCCCATCGCCACGAAGCGTTATTAAGGAAGGACTGCGCGGCGATTGGGCCGGTGAACGCGGTAACGATGAACGGAGTACTGGCGAAACCGAATGCAAAGGCACGGTTGCGCATACCGGAAGTATCTGCGACGAAGACATCGAGAACCAGGTAGATGGCGTCGTATCCGACCCAGTAGAACACGTAGCCTGCTGCGTAGGAATTGGGGTTGTTGCAGGTGGCGAGGATAATCAATCCGATCATGTACACGCCGACGAAGAAGAGGAAGCCTTCCGTGCGGCCCCAGATGTTCAGCAGGCGGGCGATGGGGAGCTTGAGGACGCCTCCGACGACGCTGGAGAGGATGTTGGCTGTGCTCAGCTGGGGGGCGGCTTCGAAGTTGACGTAGGCTTTTTGAATGACGTTGGTGCTGATCGAGGACTGCAATGCGAGGATGAAGAAGGAAACCCAGATCCTATGCTGTTAGCCTGAATTCGCCGGAAGGTAGCTTGGTAGACCTACAAAGCAAACGTCCCATAAGCCGTCTTCTTACTCCAGGCCAGTGCAGCAGCCTCGGCCTTCTGCACACCAATGTACGCTCCTTGAGTGGTTCGATGCGAGTTTCGTTGCGGCTTCTTTTCGGTTACGGTTTCGACGCTGGGCTGCTGTTCAATCTGGTGGCTATCTTTGCAGTCGCCGCTATCAGTCGATCCATTGGCTTCGCCGTTGAGTGCATGCAAATCCGATCCGGTAATATCCTGTACCACGCGAATGTCTTTCCGGCCTCTGGTGAGATTGATAACGCCCATGTTGGCGAATGTGGACAGGAAGACGTATGTGGGTGCTCAGACAGTAGTCTATGCTTGCAATCAGATTTGAGACAGCAGGAGAGCAAGTACAGCACACGATGGGACCCATGCACTATATACGGACCGAACACATCCACGGGGTGTTTCAGCTTCGGCTGCCACAGAGTGGGCAGACATCGGACTAGTACGCATCCTAATCTCATTTGGTCGAGGTACTGCCCTCCGGCAAGTCGTCATGAGGCCTTCTAGTGGCTGGAGGAAATGAAATGCACGTACCTGCACGACAAAAAAGCAACAACAGCGAGGCCTGCCCATTTTTCGCTTCAAGGCGCGCTTGGCGAGAACCAATCATATAAAAAAAGGGCTCGGATCAGATAACATTTCAGTGGGGATGTCTCCATCGACATTTGTGGTGGCTTGACTAAGGATTTGCTAGTTGAATTCCTTATTGGTTCTTAGGGTTAGCGTGCCCCACGCCGAGTTGAATCCCACGCGAGCCTTCCGTGCGTGTCCGTCCACAATATACTCCTCTACGGGGGTATCCTAACAATTGTAGAATAGCACGGGTATTTGGCACTGCCATTCCATAGCAGTGGGACAGCTCGGTAGACTGACAGGCTTGTTCGTCCCTCCAGAATACGTACCGGAGGTTACTGGCATGAAGAGACCTCGACTCAGTGACATGGCCGATCACCGATATCGCTCGGCTTCTCAGGCTGTCAGCGGATCAGATAACTTAAAACCTTTACCGCTTGTCATTTCCCGTATGTGCAGCCTACTTGTACGCAATGCTATCTGTATTGAGTACGGCGCATACTGCGCATAGCCATAATCGCTTGATCTACAAGGCTGGCATGTGAAGCTTTGGATCAGCTGGAAATCTTTTAGCATCCGTCTTAGCATTCTCTACCATGAGGAGAGTGGTAATTCATACTGGTTGCTGTCAATATGAAACACCCCCTCCCCAGATAGTACTCGTGCTTGGCCCGTGAATCGACCATGCCGCACTTGCATGTTAGATCATGTTCGAATCAGAGCTTTTTCTCGCCATCAGATCTACCAGATTGGGATCTATCTTGTCAGAGCCATTCTGCTACGTATACGGCGTCTCCGTATCCCCTACTCCTGACTTGCGTTGGCAGCCGTTGACAAGTCGCATAATGTCGGTGTGTCCGTTTATATATTAGCTATCCACTGCTCCGTATAACACTCTGTACTCGTCCTCGTCACTACCAGACCACCATTTTGACTTCTCAATGGCCACTCTCATTGTGACCATATGCTCCCTCGCCAATGACTGCAGAACCCCGCAGATCCAGCACCAGCCAGACCCTCACATACCATGCCCTCCACAATGCACATCATCCGGACATGGAGCCGTATAGAATACGCCGTCAAATATTCCAGTTCTGCTACGTTGCGCCGACATCATGATGTGCGGTAAGCACATCCGACCCGCTGTCAAGGAGATGGCCGGTGCACCAGTCCCGTCATGGCTTTGAGTCCGCTAGCATTTTCGCTTCAAATTCGGAATTGCCGGTGATGGGGGCACTCGCTTGACAGGTCGATTAGTCCGAGGTCGCATTCAGTTAAAATACGGAGGGGCGGAAATACATCGGTTTAGAGGAATATCCGAGGGCGAATATCGCCCGAGGGTGCATGCCTATTCAAGCTATGGTTACCCAGTACGGAGCAATCGTGGGTAATTGAGCTGTACGCCGACTTCAATTAATTAATATATTGAATCCCGAACCTCAACTCTGTTTATGCCCATCCTCTACCGCCGAGGTTCAAACAGCCAGGGACACCGCTGCCTTTGCTCGTTACCATTGAATATAGCGTGCAAGTATGCTTATACAAAACCAATCCTTATTAAGATTAGGATAATAAATTTATCATACACTCAAAACTATACAGCCAACGACCTCAACACATATGATAGGACGTATTCCACACCAAACAGTCTAAGCCCACTGGGGTACGGGGACCAGTATACCGGCCGAAAAGACAAGCTTGCAGTTGCCAGAGCAGCAGTCCTTGATCCTCAAGCAAGCAAGGCCCGGCGCCGTATATTGACCCCTGTGTGCACAGAAGTTCTCCCCATTAATTCCACTGTTATCTGAAAAGCAATTATTTCCAGACTTGCACTTGGCGCCGTAAACTCTTGGCTCCGCGGGTGGTGTGCATTCCGTTTGTTTCTCGCTTCGGAATTGCGCATATTGACAGGCCAAGTCCGAGTTGCACTGGCAGTTATTGTCGCATTCGAAGAATTCTGTGTCCGCAGGTCGCATACACTTGCCATTAGTGCACTGATTGTGACCGCATTCCTCATTGTAGTTGCGGGAATTTCCGACCACAAGCTGTTTACGGTAACAGGCCTTTTTGTCAGCCGGGCAGGGCCAGAGAGCGTCAGCACTCCCTAGGTGAAGGGCACAGTCTTTGATGCTACCGCAGGGCTTGTCCTGGGCTGATTCAGCGCAGTGCCCATCTTTGCAGTAAGTCGAGGCGCAGACCTCATCGGCAATGCAGGAGCCGTCGGAGGGACGGGTCTAGCATTAATTGAGGGTCTTGTTGCAATAGCGCTTGTCGTCCAACTTCAGACCGAGGTAGCCCGCGTCTACACCTCACAGACTGCCGTCCAGCTAGGGTATGGTTCATGGACGCGCACGGCATTCCAGTCCATTGACGTCGGGAATTGCGGTGACAGCGACGGCCGTAGCGAGGGCCAGAATTGAGAAAAAACGCATGATGGCTATACCGGAGCTGGCTTGGTCACAATGAGCAAGATTGGAACCCATTTACATCGAGCGGATTGGTTCTCTGCTGTTGGTCCTTTTTCCCCTGAAAAGCAGGCTTGTGGTTGAAAAGCGAGAATGGGTGAGAATCGAGCCGGTTTATATATCTAGACAATTGCGTACAGAATCTCAACCCCTGCCTCTTGGCTAGCTAAGAGATCGATGCTTCCTGGTGCTTGAAAAGGTAATCCAAGGCCTTCAGCTGACATCTATTGTGGCATGTGTAGGGGGATCACTGCGTATAGGCTTTAAAATCACCACAACCTTGACATATTCAACTCAAGACTGAACAGAGCTGTGACCAATAAGGTGCTCGATCAATTCCCAGACAGCCGGCTGTCTTTCAGCCAGGTAGATCATGATGAACAAACATTGGATTGTACCCGAACTAACGGGCCGCTATCACCAGATAGTGCGAACTACCAGTGCGCCTAGGATTCCCCAAGTCAAGCCAGTTTGGGGAAGATACCGAAGAACAGAGTCGTGATGTAGATAAGGATTAGTCTTTTCGCCAAATATGCGTCGACATGGACAGCTGAAGGGTCAGCGGGTGAGCCCAGCAATGCCTATTCTGAGTCCTATTACCCGAGTGTAGTGACACTGGGGCATAGGAAATGGTGTGCCAGGTGGAAAGACGACCTTGCAGTGGTCAGAGCAGCAGTCCCGTTTTTTCAAGCGCTTGCACCTTGCAACTGCCCTTGTCACTACAGAACTTTTCCCCATCATTTCCACGGCGCTTCGAATGGCAATCATTATCAGATCGCTACTTGATCACTGCTCGATCGCAATTGAAATGATGTAAAGGGACGAATGGG
Organism: Bertia moriformis; assembly: GCA_025802115.2. NCBI lineage: Eukaryota > Fungi > Ascomycota > Sordariomycetes > Coronophorales > Bertiaceae > Bertia > Bertia moriformis. Next base: position 41,172 of record JAOYNC020053258.1, read on the forward strand.
CAGACATGCTAACTATTCCCTTCATTCGTCCTATCCTGTAACTGAAATGGTTCTGCAATGTACGGAAAACTATCCCACAGCGGCAACTCCATCCCCTCCCAGCCCGAAAACGCATCGTCAATATCAGCCGGCATCGTCAAGGACCGATCGGCATATTCGTTTGGCTGTGAAGCGGTGCTCTGCGATACCAACGGGGAGACACCGGATGATTCCGTCTCCTGGAGTTCGGGAGAGCGGCGTCTGTTCAGACTAAAGAGCTTGCTCACGTATCGACTACGGCTATGTCTGCTCTGTGAGGCTAAGCGTTGACGTTGCTCGGTTATTGCTGTCGATAGGAAGGTAAGGATCTCAAGGTAATGCGCCGCCTGTGCGGATTGCTGCGAGAGCATGCGGAGGATGTCGAGAGCTCCGCTGAACACGGAGTCTAGGGCGGTGTCTACTTCCTTCTGCGAGAACATGGAGAACCCGACAACCAATGCCGCGGCGAAGATGAAAGCCCTGCATCATTAGCTTGAGTTCCTTACTGAAGCGATTTGACTCACTTTAGTATGCACATGTTGTTCAAAAGTAACTGCGACTGGTGTATTTCCAAGCACGTCTGGATCATGTAGACGGCCGAGTCTACACAAGCCATAGAGAGCTTAGAATGTGCCGGGTCCTCCTCCGGTCTCGGATGGTCAGACGCTGACAGGTCCTGGTGCACTTGTGCCAGCCGAACACCGAGGACGGATACCAGAAATGGCCGCGTAACGACAATGACAGCGAAATGGTAAAAGCATGCAACATGTAAGCTGCTTATGATCTGCTGTTGAGCAGCAGCACGGTCCTGCTCATCGCTTGGTGGCGCTAATAGTGACTCTGGCAGCTGGTCGCTCCATCGAGTTAACTTGGCCAACAGCGACTCTGCTACGTTTGCAGATGCAGCCCTTTCGCTATACAGTTGTCTGGTGATCTCGTCCAGAATCAGCGACATGCGATATGAGGCAACAAGGCTTGCGTCGATCCGACTGCTAGGCAGGTCGAGATTGGATGGATATTCCCCACACTCTAGCTGCACAGTGGACGTTGCAGGCGGGCGTCCGAGGATCGAACTGATTAAGAGGTCGAGAACACAAAGACTCATCCAAACTCGCGCTCTACAAATATTAGATACTGACGATTTTACTGCGTCGAATGGGGCCTACCTCTGTTGCTGCTCATTCACAGTCATTGAGCTAAACAGACCGGTTTGATGCAGACCCAGGGCCACAGCTGCTCGGGCCGCCACGCTGACATACATGAAGGCAGCATTTCTACGACATGCTCCGAGCATGTAAAACGACATGCAAAGGAATAACCGCACTAGCTCAAGGCTAGGGGTCTCTAACATACTCGAGAACGCTCTACGCTGTCCTCGAGCGAAAAAGAAGCGTTCTGCTTGGGCAGTTGTCGGATCGCCTTTGCAGGATTGTGCACCAATGGCGATCATGACGTCCCTGAAGGTCCGGCGGGTGTTCTTCCACTCTTTGTCAGCTTCTTGGGACTCCGTCAACATCTTCAGGGCCTCCGATTCGGAGATGACGTAGAGGAAGCCACTTGTCTAGGTCTGTCAGGGTTAGTGTTTCAGGTGACTGGGGCAGCATGGGGCAGAGCTAACCGCTGTAAGATAAGCACGGATAAAGGCTTCTTTCCGAGTTACGTCGAGACTATCATCGACAGCTGCTGGAATATGATGCAGGGACTCCGTTTCCAGCATATCCTCGCTCTTGACATTGTGCGAGAATTGGGAGGGCCCAATATGCTGCGTAACGGTATCGCGGAGCAGCTGCAGAAATGATAACGACGCGGCCTTGCCCACGTAGACTTCAATTATCAGCCGGCGATCACACTTCCATTTGAGCATACTCCATACCTCGCTCTCCCTGACGGTTCCACAGCATCCGGGGATGGGTTCTATGCTGAGCACCCGCTGAGGGTGGATCTAGTCCGTGCGACTGGGAGCTCTGAATCGAGGCAGGGAACTGAGCCCCAATTTCCGGGTTGGTACTCGGCCCCGTTGTCGTCACCGTCGTGGGATATGGTTGGTATCGAGTCTGGGGAGCGGAGGCATCGCGCGGGCACGGAACGCAGGTGTCAGCATGTCCGCGATGGACACAATTCAGACAGGGAAAGGTCCCTGAACATCGTCTCTTGGAGGTCCGGCAGGCGAGGCAGGCCGCGTAGGCGCGGAGACGATGAGCGGGCGAGACCCTTGGACGTGGCATGGCAGTGAACCGGGTGGCAATCGACGCGTGTTGCGGTCATTCACATCTTATCCATCTTATCTGGGGTGAAACAGTAGCGTACTGTCGATCGAGTTCGTTCACATCTGTGCTGGCATCCCACGCTGCACTAGCGCGATCCTTCTCAGTAGTGCTATTATTGTAAGTCTATGTCAGCATTCCTTCGTGTAATTGAGTACAGAGTACATCGTAATGACAGGCAGAGCTTACCTTGTGCTTATCCTTGTATTCCTCGGCACTCCGCAGACCAACGCGTTGACCTCCGGCTGTTATCCGGCAGGGAATGTTATTCCGTACCGGGGCATCTCTTCGTAAACGGTTAGACTGCAGTTGTGTCACGTGATATTGGAGAAATACACTCCGCTGAGTTTCTCCGCCCCGATGGAATCCGGAAGAACCCGCAGAGATTTTTGCCGGTGGGGCCTGAAAAGTTTTCCACCGCCGTGCCTCTCATTGGTCCGCTAGCAAGTCAAACACAACAAACACGACAAACTTGACAACGCTCGCTTGTGGTTAGCGCGGTGCTAGGCTCTGGGAAATCATATAAAAAGGGCTCTCCCCTCGACCCTTCAGAAAACTAAGCGACTCTACGTTAGTGATCCCCTCCCCTACCTTGGCTTCTAGCCTTGGAAAAGAGAATCCTTGCTAACAGCCTCAACAGTTCAAAGAATCACTTTAGAGTAGACGTCCCACCTCTGAGCTCTTCTAAAGAGCCACAGAATCTCCACCCTTGCTGATGACTGCTATGTCCTCGATGCCCTAAAGTGAAGCCGTGTACTTCCGCCTCGACCGTGCATTACGCCGGCTTTGACACATCTTGTTCCTTCGGAGCGAGTTTGGGTCGGGCTGTTTGTGGTTTTGTCTTTGGTCCAGGGAGTGGTGATGATCTTTGCCTTGTTTCGATGTCTTGACTTCGGTCGGTCGGTCTTGGTGGGCGTCGAGGAGGTCTGAAAGGTTTTCTTTTTAGCTGGGTTTGCAGAGCGTAGCGATGCAGTCCCAGCAAAGAAGAATAGGTTATTCTTATATAGTTTAATTTAATCAATTCTCTTGAATACTCTTCGTTTATCTCGTAAATCGATAGTTCTTTTGGTAGAAGCTTATTGCAGAAATAGTATCACGTGATGTTGCATTTGGGCGTTGTCCACTTCCATGCCCTGGTCGATGTCTTATCATGTCAAGAGTATTACTTTTTACTACTATTCACTACGCCTTCTCCTTCTCTGGCTTGTTCCCTCCCCTATTCCTTCCTCGTCCTCCCCGACCTCGAGATGATCCCCCACCACCGCTTCCTTCAGGCTTTCCCCCACGCGCGTTACCGTTATTATTGCCGTTGCCGCCGGTAGCGGTCGCTTGCTCTCCACCAGCTGCTGCTCCTGTTCCTCCTCCACGCCCTTTGCGCGGCTTGTCGCCTCCAGGGTTCGTCTTCCGCTCCAACACCACCACTTGACTCTGCGCCACCATCACCGGACTAGCCGCAATAGCCTTTTGCAAGCTAGTCGGTTCCGCAAAGTCCACATACCCGAATCCCTTCTTTTTATCAATCTCGACCGACACGACCTTGCCAAATGGTGAAAACGCTGTTTCCAATAGCGGCTCTGTAACTCCTTGCGATGGGTTAGCGTGTTTGAGGAAGGCTTGCGTAGAAGTAGCACTGGGATTGGCGGTTGGCTGTTTTCCTTTCGATGGTTTGGTCGATTTAGTCGCTGCAGGAGCACTGGGCGGAGGCGTGGCCTGGGGCTGAGGTGTGGACGGTTCGCTAGGCTGAGGTGTAGTCTCGCTGGCTTTGCCCTTGGGCTGCTTGGGAGGTTTCGCTTCCTTCTTGCTAGGCTCGGTCGGAGTACCGGGGACATTTTCCTTCTTCACATCAGCGTCAGGGCCCTTTCCACCCTTCCGACGACCGCCTGATGAAGACAGTCCCAAGTCTCGTTGAAGAATCTTGGCCGCAGCAGCAGCGTTCCCACGTTCTCTCTTCCGCTCCGAAGCTGGGGCTGTAGGTGTCTCTTTGGCAGTTGGTGTTGCTCTTCCGGACTGTTTGGCTGCAACGTTGGCAGCTTTGTTGGCTGCCTTGACAGCTTCCTTGGTCGCCTTGTCGGATCTGGACTTCTTCTCCGTTTTCTCCGTAGCTGGTGCCGCAGTTTCACGATCCGGGCGCTGTAGAAGTTTCTTTGCCTGCACCTTCTCCGGCTTGGCCTCTTTCTCAGACTTCCTAGACGACTTAGAAGAAGTCTGCTCTTTGGCCTTGTTCGCCTTCTTGTCCTTGATGTATTGCACCAATGGCGTCGTAGTCATTGTCTCTTTTTTCTCCTCCGGCTCGGATTCCACAGATGGTTTCGTAATCGGCTGCGTCAGGCTCTCGAGGAACCCGAAGAAATCGGGATCCTGATCGATGGTTCCTTGACGGGCATCCTTTCGCACACGGTTACCGGGTATTTTGGCATATGGGGCAAATTCCACCGACGGAGGACCCAAGAGAATCGGATCGTTGGTTGTGTTCTGGGCATCTAGGAACGACGTCTGGCGGACTTTATCGGCAAGAGGTGCGATATGATCACTCGAAACGACGTGAATATAGGCGCGCGACGGTCGAGAGGGTTTCGCAGGGCTGTCCTGTTAGTCCCCGTAGTTATACGTAGCTATATACACATGTGACTCACTCCTTGGACACCTTGCCAGGTCTGTACTGAAACCAATCGACCTTGCCAGCGCCAGCAGTCCACTCCTCCCCCACTGCATGTCTGAACTCCTCCTCCGTCAAGCCCGGGGGCAGTCGTCTCACAAGCAGTTTCAGACGAGGAGCAGGAGGCTTCGGGGCCTTTTTCGCGGGCGCATTCTTCTGAGTAGCTGCAGCAGGGATTTGGAGGACGCCTCCAGTTGATTTACCGATTTGCGTCATGCTGCTAGAGAAACAGTAGAGCTGTTGTGTGTTTGTAGAGTGAGCGGAGTGTAGGAGATATAACGGAGGCAAACTACGGCATCGCAGGGCCGCCAAGCACGCGAGTCTCGACCTCAACCTCCGCCCGCGGGGAATGTCCACTCCTATATTCACATTTGTATAGATTCCTTTCTTCTTGATACTTGTCTACTGCTGTGGTCGCATACTTCTCTACTCGTGTCAATCTCCCAACATGGCAGACAGTGTCCCCCAGCCGGGACCAGCCAAATTGAAGCCAAATGCCGGTCCAGATGAATGGCTGGAGGCAGCGAAGAACTGCAAGTACCTCTCAGAGACGCACATGAAGCAGCTGTGCGAGATTGTCAAGGAGTTCATGATGGAGGGTGAGTCCGTTGGGGGAATATCAAAGATCCTGAGCTAACTATGCCAGAATCTAATATCCAACCCGTTTCCACACCCGTCACCATCTGCGGAGATATTCACGGCCAGTTCTACGATGTCCTCGAGCTCTTTCGGGTCGCAGGGGGAATGCCTGACGAGTACGATGCCGATCCGCCCAAGACGTCCCCTTCCGTGATTACTTCGGACGATATCGAGCCGCCTTCGTCGATTTCAGATCCGAAACTGAGAAAAAAGTTGAGGAACGCCAAGTCAGCAGATAATGAGGAGGACACAGGGTCCAGGAGTCGGTCCGGGAGTGAAGGGTCGGGGGAGATTCGGTTGAAGAATAATTTCGTGTTTCTGGGTGACTACGTTGATCGGGGATACTTCAGTTTGGAAACATTGACGCTGCTGTTGTGTTTGAAGGCGAAGTGAGTTTCTTTTGCTTCCCAGCCAAGGACAGGAATGCTAACTTGCCAGATTCCCAGATCGGGTGACGCTGGTCCGTGGCAACCACGAGTCCCGCCAGATCACACAGGTATACGGTTTCTACGAAGAGTGCTTCCAGAAATACGGAAATGCTTCTGTATGGAAGGCCTGCTGTCAGGTATTCGATTTCATGACGCTGGGCGCCATCATTGACGGAAGAGTGCTGTGTGTTCATGGAGGTCTGAGTCCGGAGATCAGGACGTTGGACCAGGTGCGCGTAGTGGCACGAGCGCAGGAGATTCCTCACGAGGGTGCTTTTTGCGACCTGGTCTGGTCGGACCCAGATGAAGTGCAGACATGGGCCGTCAGTCCTAGAGGAGCTGGTATGTTCGACATCGCAGATTCTTCCTTGATGACTTGTACTAACGTCGCAGGCTGGCTATTCGGAGACAAGGTGGCAGACGAATTCTGCCATGTCAACGACCTAACACTGATCGCACGCGCACATCAACTAGTCAACGAAGGTTATAAATACCATTTCCAAAACCAAAACGTGGTGACCGTCTGGAGTGCCCCGAACTACTGCTACCGCTGCGGCAATCTCGCTTCCGTCTGCGAAATAGGCGAAGACCTTAAACCAACCTTCAAGCTCTTCAGCGCCGTCAGCGACGACCAACGACATGTTCCGACATCACGACCAGGGCGGAGTGAGTATTTTCTGTAAAATATCCAGCATTTGTGTTTATGCCTTTCATCTTTTCATGTCTTTGGATCTGATCATGAGCGAGCCTTGTCTTACCGGCGCGGGCGTTGGGAAGGAAGTCTGGGGCTTCTGGTCGGAATATATAACGATCTAGATCATAATGATGTTTTACGCTGCTTTAGTATGGTCAGTTGAATACCCAAGTCCAGTACTTGTCCGGTCTGTAGTGGTCACATATATATATCACCGCTCCAACATACTTCGGAGTAGAGAACAGCTTCACGCTGCCAATGCCGTCTAGCTTCTCCAAGATGTTTTTGTGTATCCACATATTCACCATCGGCAGGCTTTCTGGTATTCGATCCCAGATCGGCAGTGTATTGATATGCCGTCCCCCGGATTATGTTGTTTTCCAAGGGAAATGATCCCGATCTACCCCCGGCGCTCAACATGAATGACAATGGCAGCTCCAAACAAAACAAAATAGTCGCTTGAAGATACCATATTCTGTATCATCGGCTCCTTCATTGCCAACTCAATACCGAAATTAGATAGCCGAGCGCCCAGCTGCTCGGCAGCGATCCAGCGTTCACTTACCGACCCGAATTGCCAGACCTACAGAGAATCAAGATGCGTCGCATAGGATAACATTTAAGATCCTCGCATCCGTCATGTAGCCCACTGTCAACCTGTCAAGAATAACCAGCATGACCAAAGTCGACGTCCTCATCTGCGGTAGCGGTTCCGCCGGCCTCTGCGCCGCAACATGGCTCGCCCGGTATGGCCTCACATGCAAGATTTTAGAACGTCGCGACGGCCCCATGAAACTCGGCCAGGCAGACGGTGTCCAGTGTCGGACTGTCGAGATTTTCGAAAGTTTCGGGATCGGGGAGGAGCTTCTGCGCGAGTCGTACCATGTTCTCGAGGTGGTGTTTTGGGCGGACACGGAGGGCTCGAGTGGCATTCGACGGACGGGCAGGACGGCTGATACGCAGCCGGGGCTGTCACATCAACCTCATGTTATCCTGAATCAAGCGCGGATTAACATGTTGTTGATTGAATTGATGCGAAAGTGGAACGGGCAGGAGATTGACTACGGATATAATGTCCAGAATGTCGAGGTGGATAGTGCATTAGCTGCTGATCAGGGTGCTTATCCGGTCAAGATTACTGCAGAGAAGGGTGGGAATACGGAGAAGTTTGAAGCTAAATATGTTATGGTATGCTTCGTTGTAAGTACTGTTGAATATGGGATGCTAACTGACTGACAGGCCTGCGACGGCGCACACAGCATCGTCCGCAAAGCACTCGGTTACACCATGATCGGTGACAGCAGCGACGCCGTCTGGGGTGTAATGGACATGATCCCTCGAACCGACTTCCCCGACATTCGCAAGAAAGCCACCATCCGGACCAACGCTGGCAATCTACTGATCATCCCTCGTGAAGGAGAGAGCAACAACTTGACCCGCTTCTACATCGAATTGCCTGCTGGAACCAACGCCAAAGAAGTCAAGTTGGGGGACCTGCAAAAAACAGCGCAGAACATCCTCAACCCGTACAAGGTCGAATTCTCCGAGACGGTGTGGTGGTCGGCGTATGCCATTGGCCAGCGCCATGCGGACAACTTCCAAAAGGACCAGCGCGTCTTCCTTGCCGGCGATGCATGCCACACGCACTCGCCCAAGGCCGGTCAGGGCATGAACGTCAGTCTACAGGATGGCTACAACATGGGCTGGAAACTGGCCTCCGTGTTGACCGGTCTAGCCAAGCCATCGCTGTTGGAAACCTATGTGCTAGAGCGACAAAAGGTGGCTATCGACCTGATCAACTTCGACCGGTACTTTTCCAAGCTCTTCTCGTCTGGACCAGGGACTTCGCCGGCTGAGTTCCAAGAAGGCTTCGTCAAGTCCGGAAAGTACACGGCTGGACTGACAGCGAAATATGATCGGTCTCCTATTACCTCAACTGTTGACGAGTCGGCGCGGTTGGCTTCGAATGTTACTGTTGGAATGAGACTGCCTAGCGCTCAGGTTGTGCGATACTGTGACTCGCAGCCGATGCAGCTCGCCAAGTCTCTGAAGTCGGATGGTCGCTGGCGAGTCATGGCATTTACTGGTGATCTTACAGTTTCTAAGAACCAGGGACAGTTGAATACGGTATGTCCTTTTTCTCTGTCTTGCGATACACTGCTAACAGTATCAGCTGGGAGACTACCTCAGCTCCAATGAAGGCCCCATCAATATCTTCACGCCCCCTGGCTCTGATGCCGACAGCATCATCGAAATTATCCTCGTCGGTCACGGCAAGCGCCATGCCATCGAACTTGAGCAGATCCCTGATTGTTTCTACCCCTCGACCGGCAAGAACAAAGTCAAAGACCTGCACAAGATCTTCTTTGATGACGAAAGCTACAACCAAGGCCACGGACATGCCTATGAATTTCTGCGCATTAGTCCTGACGAGGGAGCTCTTATCATTGTTCGTCCGGACCAATGTAGGTTTCTTCCTCCTCAAGTGCAATGATAAATACTGACGAAGCAGATGTATCCGCGGTCATGGGTCTGAATGATTACGAGGAGATTGGAAAGTTCTTTGCAGGATTTATGCTTCCGCAGGAGAAGGGTTTGCCTGTGTATAAGTTGTAGAGGGCTTTAGAGTACCGTATACGCAGTAGATATCACATGACATGCTTAGCGAATTTGTTTTTTTTCTTGATATCCGAGTTTGCTGTAGTATTATTATACAAGTATTCTCACAGACAAGTCACCTTCATTAGCGTTATTCATAGTAAGTGTCCTACAGACCGGTTGGACTGTATTAACCATAACAATAACCCCCCACATTTAACTATCGATATACTCACTAAACCAAGAATCGGGTGTTATTTCAACAGTGCCAGGCGACATGACAACCTTCACATTCGCACCTCATTTATCCCCCTTCAATGCCAACCTTCCTGCCTTCTCCGCCACCAAGCCTGGCTTCACCGACTTCGGCGTCGGCGGCTTCATCTTCTCCATCCCGCCTCGTGAAGAAACAACCAATACAGAGACACCAGAGCCCAAAGTCCTCCTCCTCCAGCGCAGCCTCTCCGACTCCTTTGGAGGATACTGGGAGGGCCCTGGTGGTGGTCTTGACCCGGCTATGGATCGTACGGTTCTGGAGGGTGCGGCGCGGGAAGTTCTTGAGGAGAGCGGGCTGCATGTATCGAGGTTTGTGGATCTAGTGGCCGTTGAGGAGTGGGCAAGGATGAAGGTAGATAGGTTGCATGTGGTTGCTAAGTTTACATTTTTGGTCGAGGTTCATGAGGCTGGTATTAGCACCGGGAATGCTACGGAGGGGATAGGAGAGGTTTCTGGGAGGGCGATTCGGAAGCGATGGGAGGATGGAGTCAAGTTAGCAGAGCGAGAACATCAAGCTTATGCGTGGGCGACGGAGGACGAAGTACGGGAGGGATTGGAGAAAAGAGGGCCTTATCGATTTGTGAACCAGATGGGAACGAGTCTTCTTAAGGGGTTCGAGATGGTAAAACACATGAACAGTAGGTAGACACAAATCGTTATGTTCAATACAAATTAGTCCTCCACCGGAAGAGCACCTTCGGCCTGAAGCTGAAGAGCAACTTGGTCGACATCCTTCCACACTCGCAACAGATTACCTCCAGCCACCGTGGCAGCATCCTCACCACTGACGCCTCTATTCAGTAACTCCGCAATCAAGTCGGGAAACTTGAACACATCCTCCAGACCCCGAGGGACTGACTCAATCCCGTCAAAATCACTTCCCAGGCCGACATGGTCAAAGCCAATCAACTGTCCAATGTATATGATGTGGTCAGCAACGTGTTCCAACGTAGAATTCTCGGGATCGAACTCTGGGATTCCATTTGTAATATTGGCGGCCTTGTAAGAAACGAAATTAGGAGCAAAGTTGATCATGACAAGCGAATTTCGTTGCTTAACTAGTTGCAAGACATCGTCCGGAACCTTGCGTGGGTGCGGACAAACGGCATAGGCAGAGCTATGACTGAAGATAATCGGCGCCCGACTGCCAGTCCAGTCATCCTTGCCAGCACCAAGGACGTCCCGCATTGTGTCTGCACTTACATGAGCCAAGTCGACGATCATCCCGAGACGGTTCATCTCGAGTACGAGATCCTTGCCAGCTTCGCTAATCCCATGCCAATAAGGTTCTGCCTTTTTGCTGCCCCCGTTTGAGGTCTACTGCACCGCTGCATCGGCGTAGCGGTTGTGACAGTTATGGGTGAGGGTGGCATAGGACACGCCCAGTTTGTAGAAATCACGCAGATGCGCTAGGGAGTTTCCGATCGAGTGAAGACCCTCGATTCCTAGCGGCGAAATGATCTTTCCATCCCGGAAGGCTTGCAGCGCAGTTGTACCATTCGGCGGACTCGAGAAGACATTGGGATTGGCGTTTTGTATGCGCGACATGACATCGACCTGCTCAAAGGTTTGACGAAGGCCTGACCTATTAGCAAAGAATAAGATAGGAAGGACAGTCACCTACTTGTAGCATAATTTTCACCCGACCAGTCCAGTCCATCCTTAGGACACTCCACAAAGACACTCCAGAATGTACCGCCCACCTTGCCCTTGGACAACCGCAGAAGGTCGACATGTCCGGTTAATGAGCCGTTGGCAAGGGCGAGGTGAAGTTGTCGTTAAAGATCCGGTTATTGTGACTCATTCGAACGAGGATAGGAAGGTCATCGTGGCCATCTATCGCGGTTAGCTGACTTCAGCAATTGTTCAATATGCTTGTACCTACCGATCAATGGCGTTTCCGACAGGATCCTTTACACTCTCTGCTCGATACTTGGGGCCTCTTGCGAGCACATGTTGTTAAAGGTTAACAGACCCGTGAGGAAGAGGTAAATCGCGAACCGGCCCCATTTTGCTGGTTGGGCTGGTTGATGTCGAGTTGCGATTCTGCTCACTAACGGCTGGCTCTTGAGAGCCCTCTTCTAGAAGACGGCCTTTCTCGTCAGTCATTTTCTGCTCGGCGTACTTGCGCAATCAACGGTGGTAACGTCTGGTAGGCTGGTGAAACCGCAACGAGGGGAGGCCGGGTTCAGCTCTCGGCTGCATGGCGCTAGCTGTTCAGAGTACTTGTACTATGTAATTGCGCCATCAGCCCCGACACTGATTTTTAACACAGATTATCGACATATGAGATAGGATTGCTGATTGTCATGGTCAAGAAGTCGAAGTACAAACATCCTTGCTTAGTGTCGTCAAAGCAGACACCAAATCAGGGACAGAAAGCGGAGAGCACGGCGGGGAGGAAATATACCAGGCAGAATGGCCCATGCTGACTGATCAGTGCGGGATCCAATCAGCACCGGGTATTGCAAACACAAAAAATTCCACCTTTTTTCGTCTCTACCAAAGTTATCAACACTACTTTGTACCAGTTCTGCTGTTGTATCAAGTCAAGGTTATTCACAGTCTGATGCCGGCAGTATAAGCAGAGATTGTCCTGTCCGACTGCAATGCCTATCCAGGCTTCTACCAGGCTCTCTTCGATCTAATCTCCGAGCGCACGGAGTCTTACTGCACTATGGATTGTTCAAGTGCTATGCTAGAAGGTAGGCTGCTCAAACTACACTATGACTGACACTAGCTAACTTACTCAGGTGTCGTCACCTTCTGGCACGCCTACCGTCTGCCTATCCTCATTACCCTGTCCACTCTGTTCGTCATCGTCCAAGCCTATCGCAAACTTCAACCCAAATCTAAAACCGAAGCGTCTTCATCCCTCCCTCCGTCCCCTCGAAGCCATTCCCCCGAGAAGAGCGACAAGATTCCGATCAGTGATGGAACAAAGAAGGAGGCTCCGGTGGTCAGCAAGTCCACCGGTCCAAAGGTGGTGACTGGTAAAAAGCCAGTCAAAGGTGGAAAACGCGGCCGTTCCGAAGAAGCGCCACCCTTGTCCTTTATCCAGCCGATTGTGTTCTTCGCCTCGCTAACTGGTACAACCGAGAGATACGCCCACATGCTGGTGGAGGAACTGCGCGCCGCAGCACAGAACCGAGCCGATCCCGAGAACCGTGAACGGGGTCTTCTCCCCCCTCAGCTGCACGACCTGGCCTATATCGATCTCGACGACTTCTTTACGTCCGCACCCAAGCCGCCGTCGACTTCGCCTGGAACCCGCTACGTGTATTGTCTGTTGATTCCGACCTACAACATTGACACCGTACTCAACACCTTCCTTGGTCATTTGGATGAGACACACCACGATTTCCGTATCGATACTGGATCGCTCTCTCAGCTCGCTGGTTTCTCAGTCTTTGGTTTTGGCGACAAGGAAGGATGGCCGACCGAGGAAGAAGGATACTGCTCGCAAGCCAAGGAACTGGACCGATGGATGGCCAAATTGACCGGGAAAAAGAGAGCTTTCCCACTGGGACTGGGTGATGTCAAGGACAATGCTGAACAAGCGCTGAAGGAATGGTCGCACGGACTGCAGGATATTCTGTACGATATCCTGCAGAATGGCGGTCTTGGTGAAGGCGTTCCCGGCAGTGGTGACCCATTGGAAAGCGACGAAGAAGACGTTGACGACGAGGACGAAACCGATGTTGCGAAACCCAAGAGCAAGCGCAGTAAAGACCAAAGTCAATCGGTTGTGGACCTGGAGGATATCAAGGTGAACCCTGATAGCCCGGCGCCTCTCGCAGTTGATTTCACGACTGGAGGAAAGTCGTCGGAGTCTCAGGCCAAGGAAATGGTGCCAAAGACATCGCCTACATATGCTTCTCTGACGAAACAGGGCTACTCGATTGTTGGTTCGCATTCCGGTGTCAAAATCTGCCGTTGGACCAAGTCTGCTCTGCGTGGTCGGGGTTCGTGCTACAAGTTTTCTTTCTACGGTATCAAATCACATCTCTGCATGGAGGCCACGCCCTCGCTCTCTTGCAGTAACAAGTGTGTATTTTGCTGGCGCCACGGAACAAACCCAGTCGGAACGACTTGGCGGTGGAAAGTCGACGACCCGGACATGATCTTCGACGGTGTCAAGGACGGCCACTATAAGAAGATTAAGATGCTACGCGGGGTGCCCGGTGTACGAGCGGAACGTTTTGCAGAAGCGATGCGAATCCGACACTGCGCACTGAGCCTGGTCGGTGAACCGATTTTCTACCCGCACATTAACCGATTCCTGGATCTGCTGCACAGCGAACGTATTTCGAGTTTCCTTGTCTGTAATGCGCAGCACCCTGACCAACTGGAGACCCTTCACCGTGTAACTCAGCTGTATGTGTCGATCGACGCCAGTAACCGGGAAAGTCTACGCAAGATCGACCGACCGCTGCACCGTGATTTCTGGGAGCGATTCCAGCGCTGCCTTGACATTCTGCGGGAGAAGCGCAATGTGCAGCGGACTGTCTTCCGACTGACTCTGGTCAAGGGATTCAACGTCGAGGATGAGGTGATCGGATACGCGAACCTGGTCGAAAAGGCACTGCCTTGCTTTGTTGAGATCAAAGGCGTGACCTACTGCGGTACTAGCACGAGCGCCGGCGCGGGATTGACCATGCAAAACGTTCCTTTCTACGAAGAAATCACCGAATTCGTCCTCGCCCTGAATGAGGAACTTGAGCGTCGAGGACTCAACTATGGTCTCGCGGCGGAACATGCCCACAGCTGCTGTGTGTTGCTGGCATCTCACCGCTTCCATGTGAACGGAAAATGGAACACACGCATTAACTACCAGCGATTCTTTGAACTTCTTGAGAAGGAGAAAGCGGATGGAACCTCGTTCACCCCGGAGGACTATATGGATGAGACAACAGAATGGGCTCTCTGGGGCAATGGAGGATTCGATCCCAATGACGAACGAGTCTACAGGAAGGGCAAGAAGGCCAAGGCCCAGAAGGAACTAGCAAGCAGTACTGCAAATGAAGCGTGATGAGTTTATGGCTAGCTGTCTAGCTGTACATATGAACAATAAAGGTTCCTTAATGCAGCTACCCCCTTTCTCTAAAGAACCACAACTTCCTTGCCTCCTTTTCTGGCATATCTTTCATCTTCGTCCTAATGAAGTGCTCATACAGTATCTCATGCCGATTCTTCGCCTCCTCGAAGTCAACACCAGGCGGAATCCATCCCCCATCATTCGACTTGAGCAGTTCATGCGTAGACTCCCGCAAGGTGAGCCAATCCTGGAACTCGGTCCACTGTCTCTCATGCTGTGCAATCTCCGCGGCAGAGAAATGATACGGACATTCCTTGGACAAACCCAATTGCTTCCAGTACTGAAAGAGTTTGACCAGACAGTCGCGAACGGGGAGTATGCCGTCTCGATACGTATCAGTGCAGAGCGTAAAGAGTTTCCGGACTGCGACATCCGGCTCAGGGAGATCTAGATACGGCTCCATGTGCGACTTGACTAATGCAGCCTCGTAGCACTTAATCCGCATAGCTTCCTCGTGTCTCCGTTGCGCCTCGCACATGACGTCCTCCTGTCCAATTCCGTCTTCGGCGTCACAGCCCATAGTCAAAAACAACGGCCAGCGCACGTTCATAAACCGTGGCAGAATATTAGCATACTGCCAATCTAAAATCCCGTCTACTCTGGTCGGATCCTGGCGACAGACAAAGATATTTCCCGGGTGGAAGTCTGGGTGGCAGAGGACTGGTCCGCCGTGTCGTTTCAGGGCTGGTAGTTCAGTGAGAAGGGGCATGACCTGCTTTGCTCTATGAAGAGTGCCGATATGTTCTTCCGGTGTTCCAAAGTGGGGCCCACGCCCGGCGTAGGAGGACTTGTAGTGTTCGATTTGGAATATGCCTTGGTTGACAAAGTCGTGGGCAAGCGCGGTTAACGATTTCCCTGTCGTTATTAGTACCTGTACGCATACGGGGATCGGAGAGTGAAGTACATGGTCCTGAAAATTGGGCATATTGTTCCGGGTCTGCGGCAAATCCTCCTGGCCAGGAGCCATGATACACAGGGCCCAGACAATACGTTTCATCGACGTCGATGATACGGTGTTTCGATTTCTGCAGGGTTGCGGGGAGCGCATTACGGAAGTATAGGGAACCATAGCCCGGGAAGGCGACGGCAGCAAGGTTACTCTCGAGCTCTGCAAATTTGCGTACGAGCGTTGCTTTCTGTGGTTCCTCAAGATCATCCCAGACTTCGGATAACTGTCGGCCAGGGGATGGTTCGAGGATGATGTACTCCGTACGCGCAGGGTTGTCGTCGTGGGCGCTCCAGGCCAGGACTTCGGACACAGGGGTAGGGGAGTGATATTTGACTGCTTCTTAGCGTATTCCTAAAATGGAGACACCGCCATACCGAATTCCAGGACAGCCACTTCGGAAGCCGTCCCATACTGCCTAGGCACTATATTCCGGCATGGCACTTTCGCTATGACCATCCGACCGTTCTCCGTGGTCATCAGCAATGCCTTATTATAACCACCCTCCTTTTTGACCACCTGGCAGACAGGAGAGTTGACAGACGGTAACGACGAGACGGTCCGGCATAGTGCATCCACGTTGAATGGGGAATAGCGCTTGGCTAGTTCATATTCTTCGTTGACCAGGAAGCGGCCGGTGTTATACCGGTAGAGATGGTCAATGTTTACTTTGTTTCCTGGGTCTGTTAGTGCCATTGCCATTGCATTTTATGTCAATGATAGTCGGATACCCTGGGCATAGAAGGAGAGAGACCGGACGAGGGATCTGTATCTGAACATGTTTGATGTTTGGAATGGCGGGGGGGAGGCGTTGGACGAGGGTATATATAGACATATGTCATTGTGTCGTAGCCTCGATATAGTATTGTGTATATAGTATACTCTGTAGCTGTTGGGCGCCTCTACTTCGTACGGGGTGCAGTATCATTGATACCACTCTGGAGTAGAGTATCCTGTCGAAAAACTACATGGATTCGGAAGATCAATAGCCATCCGAGCCGTCTTAATTTGCTTTTTGCTTTTGACATATATTAAAAATTCTGCACTAGCATTCTGCACCTTGCACATCATCAGAACCGTTCAAACTAGAAAAGCCCCTGAACCGTATCCTGTAGCGGGCCTTGATTCCGCCAACCTCTTGGTCTCAGCCTGGTCATTTCGCTAATTGCACCCGTTATTGGCCCTACCAGAGTCTGACAGGCTCGATTGGGTTACACCCGGAGGATGCTCGGATACTTTACTGTTCGGGGGGGACACTATTAGGCTCACTAATTTGACACTACTCCGGAGTACATGACTCGCTACTGGAAAAACAGGCTGAATACTTGGTCTCCTGAAACAACCCGCTTCCATATGGCCTAACAATGCCTTTCAGATCATCTCCGCGGTGGCCGGCCTACATTCCCCGGGGGCTGCGCTAGTCTGAAATCCGGAATGACAGACGCTCCAGACGCTCCACCATTTATTTTTGTCCCATGCGGTTGGGCGGCGGGTTGGCCACTGCTTCCGTCTCTCTCTTAATACAGTGCAAATTCTTCTTTCTCCTCAGCAGTTCGTCGTTCTTTACCTTCCATTCTACCTGTCATCTTTCCATCATTGTTCTACCGGGAAACGGTATGACATGCAATGACCGACCGAAATCTGGAGGTCAAGGCCGTCGCGGCCACCTTCATGTCCGTCGCGGCGGTGACGGTGATACTGCGTTGCTATGTGCGGTTGCGTATTGTCAAGGCGTTCGGATGGGATGATGGTGCGATGGTTATTGCGATGATTTTCTATGCCTTGTTCTCCGGCAGTATGATCGGGGGCAGTTTGTACGGTACCGGACGGCATTTTAGTGATCTCACGGCTCAACAACGAGTCACGGCGATGGAATATTGGTGGTTCTGTGAAATCGCCTACTGCTTCGCCTCTGTCGGGTGCAAAGTGTCGGTCTGCATTTTCCTGCTGCGGATTACCGTCAAACGAGAGCAGATTTACATCTTGTACGGTGTGATGGGTTTGACGGCCATCGCCGGTGTGGCCTTCATGTTCATTATGCTGCTGCAGTGCAAGCCGCTCCAATATTTCTGGACCAGAAGTGCTCTCGACCCCTCGATCCCCGGCTCGTGCATGAATGTCCAAATCGTCATTGCCATGACCTATGTGTACAGTGCGTTTGCGGCGATATGTGATTTCACCGTGGGCATTCTGCCCATCTTCCTCGTTCGGAACTTGAGTATGCGCCGGCAGACCAAGGTGGCTGTCGTTGGCATTCTCAGTATGGCGTGCATGTATGTCTCCATTCTCTTCCCTTACGCTGTCTCGTCCGGTCTGACAAAACCAGTGCCTCCTCAGCAGTCATCATCCGTATCCCCTGGGTCTACACCTTTGAGGAAGTCAACGACTTCCTCTACGCCACCGTCGAAATCGCCGTTTGGTCCAATATTGAAACCGGTCTGGGCATATCCGCCGGTAGTCTGGCAACCCTCCGTCCTCTTCTACGTCGGTTTTTCCCTCGCTCATCGCAAGAGGGCGGCAGTTATACCCCCGCCCCCGGATCGCGCCGACTACCACTCGGATCGTTGGATAGCGGAGCACAGCATCGCTTCCGCCCGGATAAACTGGCAGTTACTGTGACCACCGTGCAGAGCCAACACCCCGGCGAGGAACTGGACAGCTGGGAACGGATCAGTCAGGAACAATTGACGGAGCGACCGCCACTACCGGGCATTGCAGAGGAAGTTGGCATGGGCATGGGGATCCATCGGACAATCGAGGTGAACCGGACGGTCGAAGTTACGCAGGGTGAATATGTATAGCTTCATCATAATTTACTGTATAAATATAGATACACGGCGTTGGGTTACGGTTCGGACTGATTGTACAAAAGGCTCAAGCATGAATAAACGCATTCACCACCTCAGTAAATTGCCCCGGCTGCTCGACCATAGGCAGGTGTCCAGCCTTGTCGATGATCTTGAGCTCTGCATCGCCCTTGAGATCCTCGGCCATCTTCTTCATCGTCTGCGGCAGGACACCGTCACCGCTACCTGCGACGAACAGTCCTGGGACAGACGCATTGGCCATGCGGTCCCGCACATCATACGCACACAGCGCCTGCGCTGCGCGACGGAATCCCTCGAGACTGTTGTTCACGACCACGTTCTTGACGTGCCGGGCGATTTCGGGCTGGGTCGTGCATGACTCGTCAACGAACCACCGACGGGTCGTCGCCTCGGCCAGCTGCTCGCCGACAATCTTCTCGCCAGACGCCGACACGGTGCCCTCGGCCTCTGCGATGGCGATACGGTCGTTCCATGCCTTGCGGTTGGACTCGGGGGCGGAGGAGTTGGTGTCGCAGGAGATGAACTGGTTGATGCGGTTGGGGTACAGCAGCGCCGTGTTCATCACTGTCACGCCTCCTAGACTGACACCGATCAGGCTGGCCGTGGGGATACGCAGGTGGTCAAGGAGGGTGATGATATCGCCCGCCAGGACGTCGATGGTGACTGGCGTCTCGCCGGCGTTCTCGAGACGGCCGCGGGTCAAGTATCGCAGAATGCGGAAGCCCTGGTTCTTCGGGTTGGACAGGAATGCCTCCACGAAGCCATCCCAGACACTCCAGTCGACCAGGATGGAGTTGCTCAGCACGATGACGGGCGAGTTGTCGTCACCACTACCTTCCAGACGGTATGGGAGATCAACGCCATCAGGAGTAGTCACAAACGACTCGACGGCAGCCCGGGGCTCAGGCAGCGTCTTAGTCCGACCATCATTGCTGGACCACCGTCCCGTCTCCGGCGTAGCAATGGTAGACAGCTCACGCGGCGCAGGCCCAAAAGTGTAATACCACTGATAAACCCTCCGAGTCTTGGCCGTCACGGCATTGGCCATAATCTTGTCCCTCCACGCCGTCTCACAAGCAGCCTTATGCTCCGCACCCCCCAGTCCATTCACAGCCGCAAACTCATGCAGCGCCAAAAACTCCTTCGGCGCCTTCGAATCAATAGCAGCAGTGACGTAGCGCACACTCCGCCGCCACCCAGGTACTTTCGCCAACATGGGGGTATGCTCTTCCTCGTACCAGCGGTTAAATTCCTCCTCCTGTTCAGGCTTAACAGTCATGGTCACAGATAGCGCCACGATTCCCGCGGCCTCGGGATCCGGCAATGCATCTACCGGTTTGTAACCGTCGATTTTCCGCTCCGAGAGGAAATCGTACAGTTTCCGCCCGACGTCGATTTGCGCCATCACGTTCTTTTCGCGCTGTGTGCGGATGCCATCGCCGCGGAGCGCGAGGTATGTTTCCTTTGTGAGCTCGCTCATGTCGCTGATATCGTAGAAAGCCAGCCATTCGGGGGTGGCAGCGTCGGCGGCGCGGTAACGGAAGCCATTGGGGACGAAGGGGAGGCGCAATCGCAGAGGGCCGTGTTCGTTGTTGTACCAGTCGTGGAAAGCGGAGGCAGAGAGCGATGCTTTTGGTTGCATCGTCACGTAGAGAAGGCCGGCCATTTTGATGGTTGTATGTCTGGTGTTTCCTCTGTACTCTGAGTACTACTACGTACTACGTATGAGGGCGGGGGAGGGGCTATATAGATTTCCGGAAGCCGAGCTCTACTACCGATCGGTAATTCTTTAGTCTCCGTAACGTTCATCCATCATCATTCATTCTGGTAGTGTTCTACTCCGGAGTACAATTGTGTGTCTCGTTAATCATACCAAATAGCATTCATACCAAATCCCTTTTCAGGAATATCCACCCTAGCCACTCTCGCCAGGTTCTCGTCCTTGAAGCGATACATCTCGACAAAACCAAGCTGGTCATCGCACAAGGCCAGCCACTCGTCGCTGAAATCGCACGGGCTGACAGCGTTGGAGTGACCGCCGCTGGTCGAAGTCGGGTGGATGAAGAGCTGGCGCTCGATTTCGCCGGATGGGCCCAGTTTGAAGGCCGTGATGTAGCCGGTGACATCGAAGTGGTTGGAGCGGGTGGTTGCGAAGAGGTACTGGCCGTTGCGGGTGCAGAAGCAAACGTCGCCGCGGTATTTGTTGCGGGGGGGGAGGCCTGTCTCATCAGTGTCTGGCGTAATTATACACGGGGACGAGACTTACCGTCTGGCAACAAAGGATAGGTAATGTGCGTAAAGACCGGCACATTGTTCCTGTCCAAAACGTACACGGCCAACCGGTTCCCAGCCTCCATGAGCGCATACAGATACTTTCCGGATGGATGGATTTCGACCCATCGCGGATGGTCATCGGGCGACGGCGCCTCGAGACAATCCACGAGCGTCAACTGCCCGGTCGCAGCGTCCTTGCGATGCGTCCAGACCTTGTTGGCCTGCAGGTCGGCCGAGTACAAGAAAGTCTCGGTAGGATCGAAGACCATGCCGTGGATACCGGTGTTTTCGACATATTCGTAGTTCTGCACATTCTCGGCCAAGCTGCCGTCGTCCTTTACGGAGAAGACGTTGCCGTAGCCGGCATATTTGTAAAACGGGTTGCCGTAGACATTGTACGGGGGTTGTTTGGCGGCGAGCACGAAGATGGCTCTAGTGTTGGTGTCTGCACTGGCAGCCAGAGGGTGACCGGCCACCGGGTGCGAGACTTGGTGGACAATGTCCGTTGGGCTGTTGACGGCGAACGAGTTCCATTTCTTCATCGCCGCGCCATAGATGGCTTTTTTGTCGTGCTGGTATAGTTAGCCTTGTCGCATTGGCTACATATGAATACAGGGGCAGCGTACGGAAAAAGCCATCCATGAAATCGCCTCATCCTCGGGAATGTCGGTCTTCTTGATCTTTGTCAGAGTCAACTCCTCATCGTCGAATTGGACGGTGTAGATACGCCCCGGAGGCGTCCAAGTGCCGACCATAAGATGATGCTTCATTTTGTCTGTAGTGTGTGTATTGATTATTGTCCGGAGCGACTAGAGTCGGTATGTGAAAATAAGTATGCGATACAGAATTATGCCACTGCCGAGTGATTCTCCGGTTCGGTTCGCCGTTTTGGCCATTGCCGATGCACTCAAAGAGTACGCTATTTAAACAATTTGTTTGTCATTTATCATGAGTCCTGCAAATTTCTTCTTCCAGGTCTGTTTTACATATCCATACTCGAGTAGATGTAGTTTTGCCATCCCATACTGTGTATCTGACTGTTATACATCCATTGGCCAGTAGTTTAACTATACTTGCAGCTGCATGCATGCCTAAATACTAGTAAGTCAACTAGGAATTTTCCATGCTTTTCTAAGACAAGACATAATCAGTCGTCCCTAGGACAGGTATATCAAGCCAAGCTCTTCAGAACACAAGCACAAGGCTGAGGTTGGATCTACACGCCACAGAAGACAACAAACACCTCGAGTAGATTTGCCCCGGACCCCAGACAGCCTCCCGTTGCCCCTGCACGGAATATAGTTAAACTACATACAAGTACTCCGTGCCGACCACTGCTAAACACTGTATCGGGATCGAGCCACATCCCGACCTTCTTCCGGATGCGGGGGGAAGAATTGACTGCCGGCGGTTAAGGTCTTTTCCGTTCGGCATCTGCGCGTGAGAGCGGTGGAATGTGGTCTAGTATGGTAGAGCATACCCAGTTACGCTGTCGATGTAATGCACTTTCCCCGGTTGGCTCATAATTGGAACTTGCCGCCATTCGGCTGTTAAGATCGACTGATGCCAGATGAGGCCTATCAGTTAATCAAACCTTCGGCATGTAGCTTGTCACCGTTGCAAGCTGCCTCGTGGTCATGTAGCCGATAAAATTGCCGTCGCCTTCCCACGTTCTTATATTTATGTAGCCCTCAATCCTCGAGAATTTCTTCTCTTCATCCGTTTCTATTTCACTCATATACACAATTATCCAAACCCCATACCTTTACCTTATCTACACATACACACAAAATGTCCGCCAACCGCCAGTTCGACCCCGACTTCACTCCCTATGTCGTCAACGCCATGGGACCCAAGGTCCCTGAGCGCACTCGCGTCATCTTGGGTTCTCTGATCAAGCACGTCCACGACTTTGCTCGTGAGGTCGAGCTCACTCCCGCCGAGTGGATGCTTGGTGTCGAGTTCATCAACTCCATCGGCAAAATCAGCACTCCCATTCGCAACGAATGCCACCGCATCTGCGACGTGATCGGCCTTGAATCGCTTGTTGACGAGATCGCCAACAAGATCGTCACTGACGAGGGCCTCACTCCCACCTCCAACGTCATTCTCGGCCCCTTCTGGTCGCCCAATGCTCCCTTCCGCGCCCTTGGAGACAGCATCATCCAAGACCCCAACCCCGACGGCAAGGTCACCTACATGCACGGCGTGCTCACCGACATGGAGACCGGCGCCCCCATCGAGGGTGCTGTCCTCGACATCTGGCAAGCTTCCGCCAACGGCCAGTACGATTTCCAAGACCCCAGCCAGACCGAGAACAACCTCCGCGGCAAGTTCCGCTCCAACGAGAAGGGTGAGTTCAACTGGTACTGCTACCACCCGACTCCCTACTCGCTCCCCACCGACGGTCCCGCCGGTGTGCTCCTCAACGTTATGGACCGCTCGCCCATGCGCCCCGCTCACATCCACTTGATGATCACCCACCCCGACTACGCCACCGTCATCAACCAGATCTACCCCAGCGACGACCCCCACCTGGGCATCGACTCGGTGTTTGCCGTTAAGAATGATCTCGTCGTGGACTTCAAGCCCAAGACCGACGACCCCAAGGCTTCGCTTGACCTCGACTACCCCGTGAAGATGGCTCTGAAGAAGCACCACCCCAACCCCAACTCGGCACCCCCGGTTTCGTCTTTTGAGCGGTTTAGCAAGACCAAGGGCCAGGAGAAGCTGTAAAAAGATAGTTGCAGTGTACGACTTGTGTGTGAAAATTCTTGTATATAGTTATTTTTGTTTTACTTTTTTTTAGCGATAGTCCAAGCCTCTACGGAGAATGAATTGCATTGCATTGTGAAATCTTTCTCGATGTTAACTAGGGTTGAATAGTGCAGTATTAATTTAAGCACAGATGACGAAAACCCGATACAGAGACAATGCAACTAACTAGTTATCATGTGGTTGTATAATTGGTACCATGTTTTATTGACAGCATGAGGCTACCTGTCAAAGCGGATAATCATTATCACCTCTGCGCTACAGAGTAGCCAAACGTCGGCCCACGTCGCCACCTGACGAACCAGCAGTATTTGCTTAGCGTATTGTTTTGAGAAGCCGAGGGTCACTAGCTTTTTGCAACCCAGTAATAACGCGCGCCAGCCTTGTGAGTTGTGACCTCTCCGCGGTGGGATCCTCCAGGTCACGATGGAACCAGTGAGAGATCTACTGGCGTGCGCCCACTCCTCAACCTCCTCCACGACGGCGGGACAGGGAACCCATCCGCACAGGGTAATGGAAGTCCGGTATCTGCAGCATTCCTTCGCTCCCTGATTCTCGTTTTATGATGGCATCCGCATTGCGTTACCATGGGTCTGAATGGACAAGTCAGTCTCATAGAATTTCGCATCGGAGAATGTTATTTGACGGGAAATGAGCTTGGTCGAACTACGCGTTCTGCCCGAAATTTATGTGATCCGGTTTCTGAGGCGCTGTCCGTCACCAATATGCGTGACATTGTGTTTGGTGATATCCACCCCGTCCGAAAGACAACGATGGAGATACCGGACCCTGTCATAGTGAAACTTGTCAGCCTGAAGCAGCCCAGCCGAGAGACAACCGTCTTAGTACTAGTTGTGAAATTGAGAACATATTAAACACTGGAACTTGAGCTGTACCCAGTTACCATTACGAGCCGCGTCGAAGAACTCACAGAACTCGAACATTAAGTTGGCAATAGAAATGGTCTGATGAGAAAAAGTTAACTAGGCTAACGGTTGCTCAGATCAGGTAATCAAGTACGTGTGAAAGTTTGGCCTCAAATATGGATTTCTGAGCACCTAAAGTACGATTCTATCCGACAAACTGCAGACTATATGCCACCCTGTTTGTATCCACATACGAAACAAGTGCCGAGAAGCCATTGCGATCATCCGCCAATTGAACATCTACCTGCAGGATTCGAACAAACAGAATGTCCTGTATGAAAGTAGTACAGGAAAGGTCACAATGTTGGACTTCGAATATTATGGAAAGTGTGACGGCCTGGTCACGTTGGCTGGCTGTCATGTGAGACGCAGTTGTTTGCTTCCTTGTTAAATACGGCGTTATCTCCTTTCTTCCTTCCTCATGTTGATTATTCTCGTCGATAGCTACCTAGGTAGAACCCATGAATTGGATGTTCCATTATCCTAGCAGAGCGCCGTGACAGAAAGTGCACTGAGCACTATCTGCAAAATTTAGATGCGCCTGAGCTTCTGAAAATTTTTGGAAGTGGAATGATGCAAATTACTGGTAGCTAAGTTGTCTTTCTCTTCTTTTGTTTTCTCTTCTTCTATTCCTTTGCTCTCGGTCGTTTATTCGAAAGAGAAGAAGCAGAAGAAATTGCGTGGCTATCCATGTCCTGTACCCTTCCGGTTTGTGTGCGATTATTCTGATTCCTCAACTTCGGAGTTCTTTTGGATGTTCTTGTGCAGTGCTACTTTGCAGTGACATATATGTGTTCATTGTACTGTACTTTGAGATATGGATGCAGCCACGTTCTTGTCGGAGTTACTTATTTGAACTTATGAGCGGATCTTGTGAAATGAAAAAGCAATGCAACTCGTCCTACCTATTGTCCGACTGGAAGGGTGGGCAGAAGGAGGTACAAGACCAAAGATGATGGTTGTCTCCTGTTGAGCCAAATTGCAGAAATGACAGATGACGGATGACAACTTGCCAACAGAGAAGATCCTTGGATGTTAAAGCTGATCTTTGCCGGGTTTTTTCTTTTCTTCTTTTGTGCTCCCCCACCCATGCGTTTCCTGTTGTTATGTATTATGTGTTTTATGTTTCTTCTGCAAAGATACAAGGGCTTTTTGTTGTTTCTCAAAGGCAATCACAGGGTATATAGACTGGAGGTGTGTCTGGGCTTATTCCTTTTTCTCTTTCTCTCAAGCCATATTCCGCGGCGGGTAGTCAACCACCATACTTTTTGTATTCGACTGCACTAACACAGTCCCAGCCAAGCTGTATATATATATATATATTTAATGATTATATATATATTTTCAAGCAGCTAGCTAATACATACGACCATAGGGTGTGGAGAACAGGGCTTCCCGTCCGCTCAGCCGTACTTAAGCCACACGCCGGCCGGTTAGTAGTTGGGTGGGTGACCACCAGCGAATCCCGGCTGTTGTATGTTTTTTTTTTTCCTACTCTGTTTATGTCGACCGAGAGAGCACTAGTTGGGTGCAGCTGATCGAGGTGATGCCTCTAGAGTCGAGGGTGAGCATGGCGTTGCGAAACCATACAGTATTCTTAAAGACTATTTGGCATAATGGGCTGTTGTTTCGCTTGAGCATCACTTCTTTTCTTCTGCACCTTTTTACCTGTGTCTTTCTAGAGACGATTCTGCCGCTTTTCATCTTTTGATGAGTGATGAATATCGGATGAATATCGGACCGATCTAGTGAGCTCAGGAGAAGTTTTATCGCTCGGAATAGAAGATAATAATGAATCGATGTTCCTATCTAAGCTATTGTAGCCATCGACGAGAATATCGAATCTGGAGGGAAAGAAGAAGAGGGATCTATCTACAGGACGGAAAGGGGTTTTATCTATAGGTTGTGTGGCTGCGCTTGGTGCTTCCTTCGTTTGCCTACATGGCAGCGTTTGTCGATATCGGCCACCAGGGCGATGTTGAGGTTCCGAGCCGTCACAGGCTGCTGGTTGTATATCTGTAGACCTTGACCCTATCATAAGTATGTTCAAGCAGCAATAAGTCGTATGTCCTGGGTAGGCAAGAACCTGAAGTTTTGGTTGGTCAATAGTAGCGTTCTAACATATCAGATGTTTCGGCATATACGGAAGTCAACAATAACATATTTCAGCCTTTTCAGCCACATGGACTAGGTGATAGGCTGTAAATAAATAGTATGACGTAATTTCTCAGCTATGGAGAATGGCTGCCGCAGCTGAACTTCAGCCGCATTTTCAGCTCAGCTCAGCTCTTGATGCTCTTTTTTAAACCCCCAACAGCCACCTGGTTCTGGCTTTGGTTGTTTTCTATCAACCTCAATTCGATTGTTGACACCAAAAAACCCCAAACACCAAAGCAGATATGACCAGCCAACCTCTCCAACAACCCAACGCTAGTTGGAGCGCTGATCTCCCCAGCGGAGGAAGTCCATTGACTGAAAATGGCATGCAGCAAATCGCCTCTAATACTGAAGATGGATTGGCCATGATCAAGGCAGCCTTGGACAGACAGCAGCTGGGCTTCATTGTCACTGAGAAAGTGATCAAGGCAGCTGCCTCAAATGAGCGTTATGCGGTTGAAATCCTAGAACTACTGATGGAGAATGGAGGCTCGGATGTTGCAATCACCAAAGATATTGTCTGCGCGGCAGCAGGAAACTCGCTTGCTGTTGTGGAATATCTTTTCCAGCTCCCGGGACGATCCTTTCCCACTCTGGAAAACAGTCTGCTAGCAGCAGTAAGCCATGATGAAGACAGCCATGCTGCAAAAATGTGTGCGAACATTGTCAAGCAGTTCCCAGAAGCCCAGATCTCGAGTCGGGTTCTTGAAGCGGCGTGCACAAAATTCAAGGTGATGCAGGTGCTTCTGGATCAATCTTGCAATCATCTACCGATCCAAGAAATCATTCGAAAAATAGCAAGAGGCAACTATGAGGAAGCACAAGTGGTGCAGCTTCTTCTTGATCACAAATACTTGGTTGTGGATGAGTGGGCGATGGAAACGCTTGCTGCGAATGGTTCGGCTTTCGAAATTATAATTACATCGCAGCCAGACGCACCGGTCACTCACAATGTCCTTCTACAAGCAGCAAGCAGCGATGAATCAATGGACAAACTGCTGCAAAATCGACTGGATGACGTGGTTATCACAGAGGATGTTATGATCGTTGCAGCCAAGTCAGATTATACTGTAGCTGCTATTCTCCAAAACACACAACAAGTTCCAATTACCAAGAAGGTTTTCAAAGAGGCTGCATTTCATGAACAACCTGATTCACTTGGTGTCTTCCTTTCATTACAACCTGATCTGGATCCGCTAGCGATTTGGGACGAAATTTGGCAGGATGTTTTTATCAGTGCAGAGAGAAAATACCGCGCGACAAGGGCTATTTTCCATAATACCGATTTGGAAGTAACAGCTTCCAAGCTGCAAAGCTATCCGTATGATCCGGAGCAGAAAAACAACTATGGCCTTGACGATGTGGTTATGGAGATTGCGGAGGATGACCGGATCTTACCCATAACTGAAGAAACGACAGAAATTATTCTGGAGAGATGTCGTAATAAAGCTATTAAAGAGATTCTGGAGTACAATCCAGACATGCCGATTACTGCCAAATTGTTTCAAGCGGCGGAGAGGAACCTAATTGCGGATAAAGAGTCTTTGCTATCGTTCCTTGCTGAGAAGAGGTTGATCATGGGTGACGAGCTATGAAGATCATGATAGAAAAATACCAGTATTACATCAAAGATAGAAAATGAGGGCACCTTTTTTTTTTTTTTTTTACTATTCCCGAGTTTCACCCCGTGTGTGAGATAAGTAAAAGATCATGCTGTTATAGGGTTCTCGTACGAACCCAAAGGATAACAGTTTGGCTAGTGCCAGCACAGAACGCATCCAGCAAGGGGCCCAAAACAACTATCAACAACCTTCGCACAACCCCCTGGCATACAAAGACTATTAATGACCCCTTCGGCCAACTCCTGACCTCCGAGAGGGATCGTTGATAACACTATCTGGAGCCTTATTTCTGTATGACCATAAAAGGCTGCTACCACCTCTGCCCTGTTTGTTTCTTCTTCAACGATTCCTTCTTGTATAATAAAGGTTAGCTTTAAGTTAAGACAACTTAAGTTCAAAACCCTAACACATGCAACGATCTAGAAAATAGTGTATCTAGGAAGCTATAGAGTTATTATTATTATTTAATCAAGTTTATTGTCCATGCCAAGCCCTAGAGCTATGACAGACCATGATCCATGGACTCAATACCAGTAGATATTCTACATTCTCTTGTCCCTATGAGTTCCTGAGGTAGTCGGGCCTCCCCTTCTATAATCTTTCTGACCCTTTTCCTCGCCCCAGACTGCCTGTATGCGCAGGGCTTTCGAGCAGAGTGCTGTCCTGTTAACTTATAGACCGTTCAGCCAAAAAGGTACCAAGGTGACCTATTCAACCGAATTAGTCATTAAGTATTCATGTCAACATGTCCTTCTGTTCCAGAGCAGGGTGAGCGTGGTCTAATCTGAATCTCAGCTTAAGCTACCCTCTCTGCTACCCTTCTCCTATTCTATTTGCCTCTTCTAATGCTTCCAGTCCCGATCCCTCATCTTTCTGGACTCTTTCCACTGTGACTGCCTGGTCACATTTACTGGGTATCATGTGAGGTGCAGTTGTTTGCTTTGTTGCTTTGTTCATAAATTGTTGACTTCTGTATAACGTACTCCACATACGAATGCAGCACACGGGCGAATGTAACACGAAATCGCTCTGTTGCGACGTTAACCCCGTCATTTCCACCAATGCACCTAAAATCCAATTGAAACTATTTGGAATCGTCTTCCTCAGACATCTCTACTACTGTCTGACAGGAACGCGCATTGTGTCCAGTCTTTCTGCAATTGCCACAGCACCGCGCGCGTGTCTCAGTCTGCGGTTGCTGACCAGCCCTAATGCGTGTTTCCTCCTTTAGTTGTACCTCAACCTCTATTTGATCCCCTAATTCCTGAGCTTCCTGTATAGAAAGCGACCCTTCTTTCCTTAGATGTGTTTTTTTAGCCCTCCGGCGTTTGCTAAGGGCCTTGTTTGCCGCCTGAATATCATGAATCTCTGCTTCCATCAAATCCATCTTATGCATTATCCTCTTCGTGCCTTTTGCAAAGGATGTCAACAGCTTTCAATATTGACGTTGGAGAGCTATCTTGGTGACTAGAGATTTAGTTCTTTATAAGGTTTGTCTGGGATGATGCTTCAGTTGGGTTATTTGGCATTTTAGAGACCCAGCTATGAGAGGTACTCGGCCGTGAATTTGACAGTGTTAGCATTTTAAATCGGACATCAAGCTTAGATATTACCCTTTCAGGGTCAAAAGGGATAATTCCAGCCCCTCAAAAACCACCTTCAATATTTTTTTCTGTCATGGTGGCTTGGTACGCAGTGTAAATTGCAGGAAAGAAATCTTCTTTGGTGATATGGGTAATATGCGCCTGCATCAGCCCTTCAATTTGCATACCCTAAGCAATCTCCAAAGGGCTAAAGTATCCGACATCAAAAGGTTGGAGGATATGGGACGAATGTGCAGGCATACAAAGTGTAATAATGTTATTATCTTTGCAATAAAGCTTGAAGTCTGTTGAGTGGTGATTCTCATGGCCATCAAGGATCAGGAAACAATAACAACTGATTGTTCAGGCCTTTGTGTATTCATCAAAGTGCTTTGTCCATTCTAAGCCAAGTTCATTCGTTATCCAACCGCTTTCTGATGTAGCGATAATCCAATCCATTGGTAGTTGGTTATTCTGATACCAAGAAAGAAGGTGATATAGACCCTTGACAATGATGTATGGCGGGATCGCCCAGCCACGAGCATTAACACCCTGGACCACTGTGGCCCATTCACGATTGCCAGGCTGTTTCATTTTTGCCTTGCCATGTCGTTCAGAGCTTGTGACAACTATTGTAGTCAAGATCATTCCCATCTGAAACTGTTGACTACTATGCTCGGTACGATGTCATAGGCACTATTCGGAGTGAATAGAGGGAGAACTCTGATTGAGAAAAC
>JAOYNC020053259.1:0-10962 GCA_025802115.2 Bertia moriformis
TATCAACTTTGGCTTGGCCTCTGCCCTTTTGGGGGGGGGCAGAGACCCAAAAGGGGAAATCCTGAATACTGTGACCCATTTCTTGTAGTCCTAAGAGAACAACATTACTTGGATCTATTAAAACCTGAATATAACATATTAAAAAAAGCTGGGGGGGGGTCCTCTTTGGGGTTATTCTAGTGAGGCTATTGCTAAAATGAATTCTCGTGTTTGGACGGCAGACCAAAAATCTAAACAGTTAGAACAATAACGGGCAAAACGTCTTCTAAGAAGCGAGGTTGCGCCTTCAAGTAGCCACTTCAACTTTCACTTTCTTAGTTCGAATCTAAGTGCTCTGGTATATATAAAAAAAGATAAGTTTTTATACCCCCTTCGGTCCGAGACCTGAGGTCCTACGGCCCTTTAGGGTCTCGACCTCGGGTCTCGCACGCTAATAAAAAAAAATGGCCTGCCTAGTGAGGTAACGTGTCGGAGGGGCCTCCTTCGAAGGAGGCCTTTTTGCTTTTAAAGTGGTGCAAGCGACGCTTTTCGAAGAAGGCGCCACATCTTCGTAGCAGACCAGTCGGCCGTAAGGGGTTGCTTCGCCGTAGCCTACGGTAGGGGGGGGGCGATATAAAAATACGAATAAACTTTAGCTAAACCAATACTAAATTTGGTATAAAAAATTTTACAATGGCTGTGCTTGGAATTCGGTAAACAAACTTTACTTAGGATAAAGTGGTATTAAATACCTTGCAAGTTCGAGTCTTGTCAGCCATAAATAATGAATAGGTAATAAATACCTTGCCTTCAAGTCTTGTTGTCCATAAATAGGCCTGAGTGGTTAATACCTTGCAAGTTCAAGTCTTGTTGTCCATAAAGCTGGAATGGTTTAAAAACGATGCAAGTTCAAGTCTTGTCATCTATATATTTATAAAAGATTAGTTTTTACAATATAGAAACAAGAATAGATTATTAACGAGATATTTCATTGACTAAAAATCAATGAAAAATATTTAATTCATTGTTTTTAAAACTTTAAATTACACAAAATGAACATAATATATTGAATATTATTAATTATTAATATAGTTACTCTTTATTTAACCAGTTTACTTGGAGGAGAAATGTAAGTTTATTATAGAAGTGTTTACGTAGTAATATAATTAATTCCTTCAGTTCCATAGCTAATAGTGCTAAAAATTTAAAGGTGTCATATTTTACAGCGTTTAACAGAGTATATTCAGGAAAACAATTTAAATTTCAAGGTAAAATCGTTTATCTTATAAGAATAATTAATTATTATCTGCTTGGGCCAAAGAACAAGCGAGAGTAGAGAAGCAAAATTATTTCAAAAAACAACTTTACTTTATTCTCTTCCTGTGTAAAGGGCTTAGTCGCTGGTATAGGTAGGGCTGCTTTGCCCCTTCGGAGCAAGCAAGGGCGATTATTCTTTATTTATTAACTATGTTTTATTCTTTCTTTGCTATGTTTATTCTTTCTTTATTAGCTATGTTTTATTATTTTATAGTGTACATAACTTTATTTTTATCAACCGCAGCAAAGCTAGGAAGGGTGTTATCTTTTGGGGGGGGGTTTTTTTATAAAGGGGGGGGGGTGGCTAGCACTATTTATTCCGTACTACGCACTACACACAACGCAAAAGATGTACTGTAATATGCTATCGACTAATAAATTTAAAACTAAGGCTGCTTCGCTAGAATTGATAACGGTATTTTAACTTTAAGTAAAATTGTGGTTCAAGCCCACACTTTTCTTATGGCCTTTTGGCCCCTTGGGACCCTTTGGGAGACCAAGGCCACCTTTTTTTTTGTCTACCCCCGGAGGGGACAGTAGTAAAAAAAATTGGTGGGTTAATCCTTTTTGGTTATTATCTTGCCTTCCCTTGCTTTGCCTTCCCTGCCTTGCCGGTACTGCATTTTTACATGAGTTACTTAACTCGAACTTAGAGACTAACTCAAGGGGTTTATTAGCTATATTTCCTTCCCATAGAAGAAATTGCTCTTCGACTTTGCGCCCCTCCTTTACTTCGTTAGGAGAAGCAGCCGTAGCCTACGGTCCGGTTTATCGTTTATGGTTAGAACTTATTCTACAAACAGTTCAGTTGTACCGGCCTCCGTGGCCGGTCCGGCCACGGAGGCCGGTAGTTAAATATGCGAATGCTGATTTTGAGAAGGCAAAAATTATCATAGAAAATAAAGGTAAAAGCGGAGTATATCGCTGAGTTAATGTGGTTAATGGCAAAAGCTATATAGGAAGTAGTGTAGATTTAGCCAGAAGGTTTAGAGAGCACTATAATATTAACTTTATAAGTGAAAAAAGCGAAAAATTGTCGATTAAGAAAGTGCTCCTGAAATATGGTTATTCCAGCTTTTCAATAGAAATTATGGAATATTGTGCTCCAGATGAAGCAATAAATAGAGAACAGTATTATCTTGATTTATTAAACCCGGAATATAATATATTAAAAGCAGGGGGGGGGTCTCTTTTTGGTTTCAAGCATTCTGAAGAGACAAAAGCAAAATTTAAAGCTAGAACTTTAACAGCAGAACACATAGCTAAAATTAAAGGTTGATCTCTTAGTTCATAAAAGATAGAACACGGGGATGCGAGACACCTTCGGAGAGCTACGCTCGTACCTCGCATCTCGTGCTCTCGCATTTAAAAATTCTTAATGCAAATCAAGAACTGATAGAAAAAGAGAGTATATGTTGGAAATTAATAAGTTAAAAAGTAAGAGAGTAGAAGGCCACCTTTTTCTTTTTAGTTTTTTATTTAATGTTTATTGTTTATTTTAGAATTAAAAGAAAAGGTGGCCCCTTCGGGTTTGGATACTATAAATAATGAAACTATAGTTTACTCTTCTATGCGCGAAGCTGGCCGATCTATAGGATGTGTCCTAGTCTTATCTCAAAAGCTTTAAAAGATCTAAAGAAAAAGGAGTTTCTAAACTTATAAAGAAAAGATATAAGGTAAAACCTATAAATGATAAATCATAAATTGTATAGTATTAGCGAAGAGACTATTTTTTCGGTGCTATGCTTATTCTTTCTTAGTAAGTTATATTTCTATTCACTTATAATGTGCAGCATATAGCTTTATCTTTCACGGCTACAAAGATGCGTCTAATCCTAAATATGCTGTAGAGTAATGGGGGGGGGTAACTCAGGCAAAGAACAGATAACGGTATTTTAACTTTGAGTTAAATTGTGGTTCGAGTCTACACTGTTATAGGGGGGGGGTCAGTGGTGGTAAAACACTAAACGGCCCGTATAAAAATTGTGTAAATCACAGAATAAATAATGCTTTCCTAGTTATTTATGTTTAAAATAATAATAATAATATAATAAGATGCAATGATAACGATAAATTTAATGATATTGGCATTTCTTTGTCTTTCTTATGTCTTAGAAATGAAAGGTGCGAACTGTTTCTCGCTATTAAGGGAACAGGCAGGTTTTTTTTGGGCCTAGGCCCTTTTTGTATGCTCCTACCGAAGGTTAGCAATGACAAAAATTGGTGGAATTGTTAATCAGTTCACTGATGGTTTTATCTTTTAATGGGCAATTAGAGTTAGTATCTGGCACACTGGCAATTTATTTTCCTGTATTACCATTTCCAGAGTTACTTAACTTAGAGATTAACTCAATGGATTTATTAGCTGTTACTCCTTTTCTTTTATCAAGAACCAAGAAACATTCCATGATGAGATATTATTCTACAAAACCCCCTTCAATTGGCGCAGTCTCCGGTGTAGCTCTACCGAGTCCCGTAAAAATATCTAAAAATGCTGATCTAGAGAAGGCAAAAATTATCAAAGAAAATAAAGGTAAAAGCGGAATTTATCGCTGAGTAAACCAATTAAATGGCCAAAGCTATATAGGTAGTAGTGGTGTAAGTTTAGGCAGAAGGTTGACTTATTACTATAGTTATAACTATATAAGCAATAAAAAAAAGGCGGAAGATCGTTGATCAATAAAGCGCTTCGAAATATGGTTATTCAAACTTTTCATTAGAAATCCTGGAGTATTGTGAACCCTCTGAAGCGATACCAAGGGAATAATATTACCTTGATCTATGTGACTCTGAATATAATATTTTACCTATAGCAGGGTCATGTCGGGGTTGTAAGCGTAGTCCGGAGACGATTGCCAAATTAAAAGCTCTTCGTCAAGCTAGACCTTTTACTCCCGCTTTTGGTTTTCCTTTTGATATATGTAAGAAGCCCCCTGTTTTTTTATAAATAATAAGAATAATAATAATAATAATAATAATAAAAATAAAAAGGGGGGGGGGCCTTTCGGTATTATGAATGGGAAAACCAAAAGGAAAACAACAAGAAGCCAAGCAGTTAGAAGGGTTAAAAATTTATCGTTCTAGTCCAGAACACCAAAAACAAATATTGAAACTAAACCAGTCAAAAGGTAAAAAGGTAGAAGTATTTGATAGCCTAAATAATGAAACAATTGTTTATCCTTCAATTAGCGAAGCTGGTCGGTACATAGGAGTAACAGAAGCTGCAATTAGAAACGCTTTTAAGCATCAAAAGGAAACAGGAGTTCCAAAGCTTATAAAGGAAAGATATACGGTAAAAAAAATTATAAATCATAAGTAAAAAAAAAATAGTCGCTTCGCGCGCTAGCGCGCGCTAGCGCGCGACGCGATAGCAAACTAAAAAGTTCTCACTCCGCGTAAGCGAGGTAGCGAGCCTTGCTCTAGCGAAGCAACCCTCGTTGCTCTCTTATTTGGTTTTCTGGTTTTCTGAGGTTTTTCTCAGGTTCTCTTTTCTGATTATCTTTCTGATTCTATTTTCTGCTAAACCCCCTCCAGCCTTTGGTTTTTTTATTTTATTATTAGGGGGGGGGTTTCTTCTCAGGTTCTCTTCTCTGATTCTCTTTTCTGATTCTCTTTTCTGATTCTCTTTTCTGATTCTATTTTCTGCTAACCCCCCAGCCTTTGGTTTTTTTTTATTGGGGGGGGGTTTAGCGTATAGCTTTATCTTTCACGTTAGAAAAAGCATGCACTGTAATATGCTATAGAGTAATGGGTAACTCATTAAGTTTTGGTCTTAAAAAATAAATGTTCGAATCATTTTAGCATAATATAGGTTTAAGTTTTGGATACCAATTTCTCCCTCCTTTTATCAGGGGGGGGGGGGGACGGTAAGCTTGAATGAAAAAGTTTTTAGTATATTTTATTACTGCCACTAAGTCCTTTTTAATTGACTTTAATCCCATCCCCCCAAACTTACTAATAAAATCGTTATATAGGTTTAATTTTTGATATTTACAATTGAGTGTTCAAATCACTTAGCATAATGGATCCCTATTTCTCCCCTTCTGGGGGCACCTAAGGTCTTAAGGGCACGGGGGCTGTTTTTTGGGGGGGGGTTGGCGGGGGGGGGTTGCAAAGCCAGGGTAAGCGTTAATGAAAGAATTGTGTGTTTCGTTTATTTTATTACTGCCACTAAGTTCTATTTAATTGACTTTAACCCATCCCCACAGACTGACTAATAAAATCGTTATATAGGTTTAATTTTTGATATTCACTATTGAGTGTTCAAACCAATCCCCCAGACTTTCCTCGAGGGTAACGACTAACTAATAAAATGGTTCTATAGGATGAATTTTTGGTGTTGACTATTGAGTGTTAGAATCAATCTAGCATACTCAGACTTTCATCCGTATAGAGGGTAACCGATTTTATTAGTAAGTCGTTACCCTCTATACGGATGAGACCCCCGCGGAGGTAAAAAGAGTATAGTTTAACTGGTAAAACTTGAAGCTTCAACCTTCACTTTCTTAGTTCGAATCTAAGAACTCTCAGGCTTTTGCCTAAAAAAAATACTTGTCTATAGGAGGGTTGCGAAGCACCCCCCATTTAAATAAAATTTTTCCAAATACCACCTAAAAAGTAGCCAGAGAACCTTACACTCTCGCCTTGTTTAAAGCTCTAAACCCCACCTACCGGTGCCGGCTACTCATTAAATGAGTGTAAAATAAGCTCCTTAA
Organism: Bertia moriformis; assembly: GCA_025802115.2. Classification (NCBI taxonomy): domain Eukaryota; kingdom Fungi; phylum Ascomycota; class Sordariomycetes; order Coronophorales; family Bertiaceae; genus Bertia; species Bertia moriformis. The sequence continues at coordinate 6,012 of JAOYNC020053259.1, forward strand.
TTTCCAAATTCTACCTTGGTGAGAATAATTAAATAAGCGTAAAGTATCGTGTACTCAAAGGGCCGTGGAAATTGGATTGAAAGTCATTAGTAGAATTGATTTTGGTATATTTAGCTTTTATTATAATTAATGTGGTTCTGCCTACGAAGTTGGCCATCCACACTCTTCTTACGGGTTACTGGATGGTAAAAATACAGTAGCCCGGATAATTTTAGAAATTACAGTTATTAGAGTTTTTTTTAAGTATAATATTATAGTTATTAACTTTTTTAAATGAGACTTATATTAAATTATTTGGTTTTAATTAAGACGGGCGAGGTTGGGGGGGGGTTTACGGCAGTATCTGCCTTTTATATTATTGTGCGTATTAATGATTAACTAGCTAACCAACTACTTTTTGATTATTTTACTATTCTTAACTGTTGTTGTATCAATATTTGCTTTTTATAATAGTAATGGATTTATTTTATCAATATTACCTTTATTACTCAAGGAAGTGTTAATAGAGGGTTTAATTATAAATCACTAATTAAATTAGGTTGTTTAATTCCTGTTATATTACTATTTGGATATATTTAAGGACCTATTTATTTTTTAATGCTTAAAATGATTATTTTAGTTACAATTTAAAATCTTATAAACAATATCATGTATAGTAATAATGAGGAATGTTTAATACTTAATTTTAAAGCTTTTATCGTTTTATTAATAAGATTAATTATTTTGTCTGATTTACTTGTATTACTTGATAAGGGATTTGTTTTTATGAATTCTAATGACGGTATGAGTGGTTCAGCTTCTAATAGTAATGTTCATAATTATGATAATAATCAACAACCTAATAATAATAATTCAAACCCTGTTAATCCACTTACTAAAGGTGAGACTCATCATGATGAAGGTGATACTATTATAGCCAAATGTCTAGCTCGTCAGGCCGATCCTGAATTAGTTTTAGAAACTAACATTTTCAATAAGACAGGAAAATCCATGATATTACTGAAAGCGAAAAAGAAAATATTGTGAAAATTAAAAATCATGAGATTACGGGGGTGATGAAAATGGAAATTACTGTAATCGAAAACTGAAATGAAGGATTCAAATACACTAACAGAATTGGGACAGAATGCTAATACAGGCGATTGTCTTGAGCGGTATAATGAAAGGCCTGACAAATATTCTACGGTTAAAAATAATCTAGAGTCCTTGGATGAAATAATTGAAACCATAAGGGTTAACAGGAATAGATAATGAATTGGTTATAGTATGCTATATGAAAACCCGATTTCTATTTACGATCTTGGAGAGATGATGCACGGATAAGTTAGGGTCATATCTCGACGGGCGAGCATCGTAAGAAACAGTCCATCAAACCTCATGCATTCATTTGAGGGTTAACTAGCCGTGTGCGTAAACTCTTTAGTATTCAAAAAGTACGCGAGGGGGGTCTGGGACCAAGGCCCCTGCGGCGTAGCCCCGTAGCCCTCCGGGTCCGGGTTAATTTATTTAAAAAGAGTATAATTTAATTGGTAAAATTTGAAGCTTCAACCTTCACTTTCTTGGTTCGAATCTAAGTACTCTTGTATTTATAAAAAGAGAAGTTTTTACAATAGAAATACGAATAAATATTTACCGCTTTGTGTGGTTCAGACTTAATTTAGTAAAAAAAAATTATTTAAGGTAGGGATGCCGCCAAAAGCCGAAGCGCAGAAAATAAAAAATGTTTAGTTTTATGTTATTAAGGGATTTATTAGTCTTTCAAACATATAAATAAAAGGTGTGGGCTGCTTCGCTGCCGTTCTAGCACTATTACTAGGGGGGGGTTGCTCTACTAGGGCAGGTATTTTTGTCCGTAGCTTCCGGACCTTTTTTTTTGTCTACCCCGGAGGGGTCAGTAGTATGATAAAAAATCTTGGTAGGTTGCGAAGCCAGCGCTTTCCTTTCCATAGAAGAAATTGCTCTTCGACTTTGCGCCCCTCCTTTACTTCGTTAGGAGAAGCAGCCGTAGCCTACGGTCCGGTTTATCGTTTATGGTTAGAACTTATTCTACAGACTCTTCAGTTGTCGCAGCCTAATATTAGGCAGGCGCAGTTGCTTTGCTATCCTGTGTAAAAATATCTAGAAATGCTGATATTGATAAGCTCTTACGAAGTAAGTTGTTCCGCGACCAAATTATAAAAGAAACTAAAGGTAAATCGGGAATTTATCGCAGAAGAAATTTACTAAATGGAAATTGCTATGTTGGTAGTAGTGTGAATTTAACCAGAAGGTTTTGAGGATACTTTAATATTAGCCATTTAAGTTAAAAATAATATGGTAATATCCAAAGCGCTTTGAAATACGGTTATTTTAACTTTACATTAGAAATACTGGAAATTTGTGCTTCATCTGAAACAATTTCACGGGAACAATATTATTTAGATTTGTTGAACCCGGACTATAACATATTAAAAACTGCTGGCTCCAGACTTGGTCACAAGCATTCTGAAGAGACTATACGAAAAATGAAAACTCGTATTTGAACTCCAGCTTTTGGTTTTCCTTTTGGGAAAACCAAAAGGAAAACAACAAAAAGCTCAGCATTTAGAACGGTCAAAAATTATTAATACAAGTAAAGAACACCAATAACATTTAAAAGAACACGGGGACGCGAGGCACCTTCGGAGAGCTACGCTCGTGCCTCGCATCCCGTGCTCTCGCCTAAAAAACTTCATTCAAATAAAAAAAAATATAAAGAACGTTTAAAACGTTTTGCAAAAAGAGTAGAAGTTATTGATACAATAACTAATGAAAAACTGTATACGCTTCAATTCGCGAAGCAGGGCGATATATTGGAGTAATAGAAGCTGCAATTCGAAAAGCTTTAAACGATCAAAAGGAAAAAAGAGGGGGGGGGGCAGCTTCGCAGGGGGGGGGTTCCCCGCAGACCCGTAAAGAAAAGATATACGGTTAAGCGGATATAAATTGTATAGCACTTACGCGACAAGGAGACTCGTTCGCTTTTTAAACAATATTTGTCTTCTTTATATTACACAGGTTACAGGTTATAAAAAAAAAAATAGCAGACGAGATAACAGATATGTTATTTTATCTAGCTGCTACTAACAACACAATCGATGGACGAAGGAGGGGCCTTACGAAGCTTAAAATAAGGCGGTGATCAGGGTTTTTTGGGGGGCTGCTTCGCGGGGGGGCTGCTTCGCGGGGGGGGCTGGGGGGGGCCGGAGGGGGGTTGGTTTTGGGGGGGGGTTTTGCTTGGTGGGCTTTTTTATTTCTTCTTTCGCTATTTATTCTTAGTAAATTATATTTATATTCTGCATAACTTTTAATGTGTATAACAATATTTACACGGCGTAGCGGACAAAAGAGGCATCCCTCTATAATTCGCTGTAGAGTAAGGGTAACTCAGAAAATTTGTATTTTAGATGACTGTTCGAATCGGTCCAGCGAAAGGTGAATATATTTCAATAGGTAGAAAGATTGTTTGTGGTACAATAGGTTCTCTGTTCGAATCAGAGTAGGATGATGGTTAGAATCGTCCAGCATAATCAAAATAAGACTTTAATCCTAGGTAACGACTTACTAATAAAATAGGGGGGGGCTGCGAAACCGCCCTCTATAGGATGGAGACCACGGTAAAAAGAGTATAGTTTAAAGGTAAACCTGGAGCTTATTACCTACGAAGTTGGTATCCTCCACTATCTAAGTTTGAATCCTAGTACTCTTGAGGGTTTGTTTATCCTAAAAAAGCTATTTATTAATTAAGAGAAAAAAGTTTATACATTAAATTAAAAAAAAGCCAAAAAAAAAATGATAATTATTATATTTATATTTATGGTTGTTTGTCTTTCTACCCTTAAAAGTAAAGACTCATGAACTGTTTCTCATGAGAACGGTAAAATGGAACAGGCAGGTTTTTTGGTACCTTTTGTTTACGTAATGACAAAAATGGGTGCAATTCATTTTGGTTATTATCTTGCCTTATATTTCCTGGTCTTCCTTTCCTTTGCTGTACTGCACTTTTTACATGAGTTACTTAGCTTTAAATTAGAGACTAACTCAATAGGTTTATTAGCCAAATTTCCTTTCCCTTACGAAGTAAAGCCTCCGGTTTTCTCTGCTTATAAGCAGAGAAAATCCAATTCCGACATGCCGTGCATTTTCATGATGAGAACTTTCTCCATTCATCCTATTCGCTGCTTAAGTACTGGCTCCGCCAGCAATTCTCTTGCTGTAAATGCTGCCCAGCCGCAGGTTTTTCTATCCATCCGTAGAACTTATTCTACTACAGTTCCAGTGGTTGTTCCAGCGCAGCCTTCGGTAAAGATATATGCAAATGCGGATCTAGATAAGCTTTTAATACTAAAATAAAATAAAGGTAAAAGCGGAGTCTATAGATGAATAAATCTAGATAATGGCAAAAGCTATATAGGTAGTAGTGTAAATCTCTCAAGAAGATTTCGAAGTTATTTTTCCATTGGCCATTTAATTATAAATAAAATGGTTATAGACAAAGCTCTCCTTAAATACAGCTATGCAAAATTTAGCTTATGAATTCTTGAGTATTGCGATCCATCTGAAACAATAAAGAGGGAACAAAACTATATAGACCTCTTTAAGCCAGATTATAATATATTAAAAAATGCAGGGTCTCTTATGGGTTTCAACCATTCACTAGAGACAAAAGCCAAATTGTCTGCTGTGAGAAAAGGTTTACAACATTCACCAGAGGTAAAAGCCAAAATGTCTGCAGTGGCCAAAGGTCGCCAGCATTCGCCAGAGGCTATCGCTAAAATAAAAGCTCATATTCTTACGGTAAAACCAAAAGCTAAACTATTAGAGCACTTAAAAAAAATCTTAATGCAAGTGAAGCACATCAAGAACAATTAAAAAATCTAATTATGCGTAATTCACACATAGTCGAAATTTTTGATTCTTTAAATGGAAATAC
>JAOYNC020053360.1:0-10957 GCA_025802115.2 Bertia moriformis
GAGCCGGATCTGGTGTGACCGGCCGAGGACACCGCTCCTCGCCGCTGGCTGGCTCGGGAGCGGCTCTGGACCCACCCACCCCCTCCCCTCTCACCCCCTCTGTGTAGCATCAGGGCCGCGGAGACGTGATCGGGCGCGAGGACGGACCAACATGGCCGCACATCTGGTCGCTCGGCACTCGCCTTGACGGCCGGCTGAGATTACATGTCGGCTTGGCATTTGTTCTGCGGTATAGGGGGACACGGGGGGCTGCCACCCCCTCGGCCGCCCCCCCTCGGCCGCCACATCTCCTATCTTCCCCCTCTTCCCCCGTCATCAGACAAATGCGCCAATCAGGGCCCGATCTGGCGCTGCCTTGCGGCGCACACCCCTCGCACCGCGGAATTGGTTGATGTTTGAGATTCTTCCGCGGTCCTCGGCAGGTATAAACTTCTTACTTCTAGTCCCACGGGCTCCCTCGGCTGGTGGCGGTCTTGTCCCATCATTCTGCCTTGCATCTAGCGCTCCAGCAGCCTCAAGTGGCCGAACCAACAACCGAATAACCCTATCCCAATGCAGGTATGCAGGTGCCAGGTGCACGGGCCATCCGACCTCGCCCCAATCCGTTGCTCAACCACCCCCCAAAGGAACGAAACATCAAGGCCCGATCAGGCTGAGGTGGGGGTGGTAGTAGCGATGGTGGTGATGGTGATGGTGGTGGTGGTAGTGGCGGTGGTATGTACTTTGTCTTTTTCAAGTCGCTCGGGGGGATGATGCATTGGGCTCGCCGAGGGGCCCATATCCTCTGATTCCATGTTGGACTCGTGTCTCTTTCTCTTTCAGCCCGCTCTCTTCCCCGACCCCAACCGAATCTCAGATCCGACCGGCCACGCAACAGCCCCCCCGTCAGCCGCAACCCGGTGGATATCACTATTCCTTTGCGCCCCCAGAGCCAATTGCATGCAGCCGCTGCCAGCCCCCGCCGGGGACTCCATCCCTGCTAGTCCAGGTCCCAGGGTCAGATCCAAGCTCGGTACGGTCCACATCTACCCTCCCTCTGCTCAATCACCCCCTCAGGGGGTGATTGATCATGGTACTTTACTGCTGGGCTTTCGGCTTTTGGCTTTTGGCTTAGCAGTAGTGCATCGGCCCTGGGTACGGTGCGTGCGCGGGCTCGTGAATTTGAATTGTGGACCAGCCCTCTACTGCTAACCAGTGCCCCCTTGATCGTCGCGGAAGGCCGCCGCTCCCCCACACCCCGACGACGACGACGACGATATATACGGCCGTCCTCGATCCTCAACCGGCCAATTGATGCCGCCATCGCGCCTGATGAACTTGGCCGACCATTCTTGCTATCTCCCCCGGCGATACCGCCGTATCGACCCTGCGGCGGCCCAATCGCGCAACCGGCTCGCCGTCCAACAGCATACATAGCCCTCGCCCTCGCGCCGCTTCCGGGCAGGCCGCCCCCATCTCTCCCCCCCTCTTGCGACGGCCCCCTCGGCCGGGCCCACCGCACCAATGCCGTGGCATCCCCTACCGCGAATCGCGTTCGCCGTCGCGACCTATCCATTCCAGGCCGCGAGCCCGGCCGATCTGCCGCTCGAGATCGGCGATGAGCTGTACATCATCGAGGAGACGTCGGATGCCCACTGGCTGCGCGGGTACCTGGTCGCCCCGCCGAGCCTGCTGGCCGGCCTGACCTCGGTCAAGGGCCAGACCCTGGAGGCGCGCGTGTTCAGCGGCATCTTCCCCCGGTGCTGCGTCGAGGTGCGCGAGATGTTGGGAGAGCCCGAGGGCGGCGACGACGACGGCGCGGATCAGTCCGACGACGGCGACCGGCCCGGACCCGGACACAGCCACGGGGCCGACTCGGCCAAGAGCGGCATCGATGGCGCGATCAAGAGACGGTCATCCAGAGCCGACCCGGACGTGGCTGAGATCGGGCCGGCGCTGGCCATAACGAGCGGCGCCGCCGGGCCGAGGAGGCAAAGCGGCGCCGGACACGTCAGACGTCTCAACGGCACGAGGGGCGGCAGCGGCGGCAGCGGCGGCAGGCTTTCGTCTCCCAAGTCCCGCGATCCCCACGCGCCACGGCCGCCGGCGCCCGTCCCCATGCTCAAGATCGGGGACGAGACCCCGACCTCGGCCGATGAACCCTTGATTGACGAGATCGCGTCGTGCCTGCGCGAGTGGCACTCGACAAACCTCCACCAACTGCTCCTCTCGCGCCAGTACCGCCGGCTCGAGCAGCTCTCGCGGATCACCGCATCGCTCAGTCAGTGTCGGCAGCAGCTCCTGCACGGGGTGCTGACCCGGCACGAGAGTGAACTCGTGCGCGAGCGGGCCGTCTGGGACCTGGTCCGGGTGAACAAGCTGTGCGGCGGGGAGGTGATCGTCCGCGATCCCAACGCACGGGGGCGAATCCTTACCGCGGACGACTCCATTATCGAAATCACCAAGCTTCAATCAGTGATGACGGTGCTGGACGAGCCGCCCCCGGCACCGGCGGAGCCGGCAACGTTGCACCACCTGCTCGTTGACATCAGGGGATTTGTCGGCCAGTTGACGGAGGAGACCACCCTAGTCTTGTACCTGGCTACCAAGACGACAGGCGGCGGCGGGAGTGGGAGCGGGAGTGGTGACGCACCCGTCGCCCTCTCCGAGGCCTTCTCAATTACCCTCCCGGCCGGGAGCGCCGCCATGGGCAGTCTCGGCCGACGCTCCTCACAGCAGACCCGGGTCCTGTTCACGGATCTGAGCGCCCAGGACATCGGGGACGTCCCGTCGGCGGAGACGGCGCTATATCTCGTCGTCAAGGTCCGGACCACGCAGCAGATCACGAGCGCACCGACCGGAAAACCGGCGTCGCGACATGGCACCGCTAGCCATGCGCCGCCGCCGCCGCCGCCGCCCCCCCCCCAATCAGCCGGTGAGGCGGGCACGGGAACCGGACTGCAGCCGAGGCCTCCGGCGACCAGTTCCAGGCCGCCGGGGTCGCGCATGAGCATCATGTGGGGCGGCAAGGCCACTCGGGCCGTCTTCTCCCGGGGCTCGCCCTCGGCCAGGCAGCTCGACGCGCCTCCGGAGACGTCGAGGGCCGAACGAGGCAGCAGCCGCAGCAGCCGCTCCGAGAGCCGCGACGGGCACGGCCAACCGCCTCCCAGCACTGCTGGATCTCGATCGACTGACCACAACTCCTCAGTCTCGCAGCAGAATGTGACCGCCGCCGCCGCCGCCACCACGGCGGCGGAGGCAGCGGCGGAGGCGGGGGAGGGCGCAGTCCAGGCGGTGCAGCGCACCACCGGCGTCGGCGTGCTCCGGCTCAACGGCCTCATGGGGCATGCATCGGCCGCCGCGGCGGTGACAGCAGCGGCGGCAGGGGGGGAAGAGGAGGGAGTGGAACAGCTTGTCGGAATATGGACACCGTCCACCAGGTTCCTCGCCGAGAAGGCCGAGACAGGGGATGACTGGCACGAGCTGGTCCGCGAGCTGCTGGATAGCCGAACCGGCCACTACGAAAAGTCGCGAGCCGCCGAGAGGCTGCAGCTGCATCTCCAGCCTCTGGTGCACCCAGACGCCGACGCCCTTGTCCGGGAGACCCCGACCCTTCTCGCAGCCGTGTGCCGGGCCAACCGGCTTGGTTTCTCGGGATCCCCGAGCCGGTCGCGATCCGACATCTACCTGACGCTTGACCACGCATCCATCCTGGGCAAGGGCAGGCTGCTGTCAAGATCCGGGGCCAGCCCGGCCGCCGTGCCGGCCGGGCTGGCCGGGAGCAGCAGTCTACAGGTCACGCTTGAGGTCCGGAGACCGACTGGGGACCGGATAGATAACTGTATCTTCCCGGCCGCCAACGGGCACGGCGTATCTACGTGGCGGTCCACCACAGCTGACCGGGGGGGCGCCTGGCACGAGACGATCCGGCTGCTGCTCTCGGCCGACGACGTAACTACAGCCCATCTTGCCCTCTTTCTCGCCGATGCGCCGAACCGGCCCGCCGCGGTGGCCCACCTGCCTCTCTGGGACGAGCAAGCCTTCGTCCGCGACGGGCCTCATGCGCTGCTGCTGTACAAGCTGGACGAGGCCACGTGCACTGCTCAGGCAGGACCTGCCGGCCGAGGCGGCTATCTGTCCCTGCCGCCAGTGATGGCCGGCAGCGGCGGGAGGGACGAGGAAACTGGCGTCGCAGCGGCGGCGACGGCGGCCACGATCCAGATCAGCTCGAACCTCTGCAGCACCCTGTTTTCCCAAGACCGCGTCGTGCTCGGACTCCTCCGGTGGCGAGAGACGGCCTGGGCCGGGATCCCGACCCTGCTTCGGCAGTTCATGTTCGTGCCCGAGACCGAGATCGTCAAGCTGCTCGACGATGTGCTCGACAGCCTGTTCGCGATCCTGGTGGAACACGCGGGTGACGGAGAGCATGAAGATGCCGCGTTCGGCGCCCTGGTCAGGGTCCTCGGCATCGTTCACGACCGCCGCTTCAACATGGGACCGCTGATAGACCGGTACGTGGACACGCGGTTCAGCGCCGCCGCCGCCGCTCCCTGCCTGGTCCGGTCCCTGACCCGGCTGCTGGAGCGGCCGACCGAGCCGGAGACGGCGAGGCGACTGCGGGCAACCTTCAAGGTGGTCCGGCCCGTCCTCCGGCTCATCAGGCGCGGCCGGTCCCAGCGGCAGGGGACCGAGGGGACGGCGGCCGCGTTCGCGCGCCAGGTCAAGGCCGTCTTCGCCGCGCTCGACGACATGATGCGCAACCGGGCCCCCGCCCTGGTCGGCAGCCAGACGCTGGCGGTACAACACTTTCACACCTGGCTGCCCGAGCTAGCCGGCCTCCTCTCGTCCGAGGAAATCGTGCACGTGGCAATTGACTTTGTGGATGCGTGCCGCGACGTGGCCGGAAAGCTGGTGCTGTACAAGCTGGTTCTAATCATCAACTACGGCCGGCTCGACGTGTTCGCGCCGGTCGAGCACCGGTCCGCCCTCAGCGCAAACACGGTCCGGTGGATCGGCCCGCATTGGGGTCATACCGACCGGGTGTCGGACCTCTGGCGAGACCAGGTCCGGCTCTGCTGCTCGGTCCTGGCCAGCCAGCTGGACCACCTCGGGCCCGAGATCACGGCGGACCACGTGCCCAAGATCGTGGACTCGTACCTGTGCCTGCTCGCGGCCACCGACCCGGCCGCGGCACCGGCGGTCCAGCCACGCCGCCAGCTCTCGCTCCTGTTCCCGACCACATACCCGTTCCCGTCCCGGCCCCTGGCCGAGCCGATCGAGCTCGACGAGGCCCTGGCCGAGCTCGCCGCCGTCCTCGCCGCCGTGTCGGCTCCGTCGCCGGGCGGGATTCAGCTGCCGCACCATCTGCTGCAGCATGATGACGACAACGACGATCACGATGACCACGAACCGGCCGAACCGCCGATCGATGCCCTGCTCCTGGAGAACCTCCTGCGGGTCCACGTCAGCATCCTGCTCGGCGAGGCCTTCCCGCCGCAGTGGCTAAGCGTGCACATATGTCATCACCGGTCCGCGATGCGGACACTCCATCACCTCGCCGCCGTCCTGCTCCAATCCTTCCTCCCCGACCCGGACGAGGCCGAGACGTTCGGGACCGAGCTCTGGCGGATGTTCTTCATGACCCTGCTCCGGCTGGTGGGCAGCCCTGCGCTCGCGCTCGAGACGTTTCCGGAGCAGAAGCGCCGAGCCGTGTGGAAGATCGGAGGGGACATACGGGAGCTCGGGGCCGAGCTGCTGCGGCGCACTTGGGAGGCCATAGGCTGGGATGCGAGCCCGGACGAGCGTGCCCGGTTCGGGCTCCCGCGGATGGGTGGATACCAGGTCCAGTACGTGCCGGCGCTGGTCGGGCCGGTGGTGGAACTGTGCCTGAGCGTCCACGAGGGCCTGCGCCGGACCGCGGTCGGAGTGCTGCAGGCCATGATCGTGAGCGAGTGGACGCTGAGCGAAGACCTATCCGTCGTCCAGACCGAGATGATCGATCGGCTCGACCGCTTCTTCGAGACCAGGCAGGAGCAGAAGCACCAGCAGCCGATCACCCTGGAGAGCGCTCCGCAGAAGCGGTTCATCGGGGAGCTCCTGGCCCGGTTTGCACCTCGCATCCCCTCCTCCTGGGGTGGCTCGGATGCCGACCGGCTGGACGCGGCCCTCTCCAGCCTCGTGTCCACCCTGGACGAGTTTCTGGATCTGCTGGTGGCGGTGCATAGCGGCGGCACCGGCACCGGCGAGGCGTCGCGCCTGGTCAGCCGGCTCCGCCTGATGGAGTTCCTCCGCGACATGCATAAGGAGGACATGTTCATCCGCTACGTCCACCGGCTGTCCCAGCTGCAGGCCGAGGTCGGCAACCATGCCGCGGCCGGGCTGGCCTTGCAACTGCATGCCGACCTCTACACCTGGGACCCGACCCGGCGGGCGCGCGCGCTCGCGGACCCGAGCCTGCCGGCGCAGAGCCAGTTCGAGCGCAAGGAGCGCCTATACTTCGAGATGATCCGTCATCTCGAGGACGGCGAGGCGTGGGGCCCAGCCATGGCCGCGTACGCGGAGTTGCGGGAGCAATATGAGACAAACGTATTCGACTACGCCAAGCTGGCCCGGACCGAGCGGGCGGTGGCTACCATCCGCGAGACCGTGGCCAAGGGCGAGCGGCCGCCGGCGCGATACTTTCGCGTCGTGTTCCGCGGGCTTGGCTTCCCCGCCAGCCTGCGCGACCGGGAGTTTGTGTACGAGGGGTCTGGCGCGGACAGGGCATCAGCCTTTACCGACCGGATGCAGGAGCAGTACCCCTCGGCCCAGATTGTGGTCACCGGCGGCGGCGGCGGCGGAACTGGCGGCGGCGGCGGCGGACCCGAGGTGGCGGACGACGCCGAGGGCCAGTACCTGGTCATCTCGTCCCTCAGCCCGCACCGGGACCTGTCGCACCGCGTATTCCAGCGGGCGCGGGTGCCCCCCTCGGTCCGCGACCACCTGGTCGCATCCCGGCCGGGCGAGTTCTCGGTCACGTCCCGACGGAGCACCACGGGCCCGGCGCCCAATCACTATGCCGACAAGATGGTGTTCTCGACCGCGGACGCTTTCCCAACAATCCTCGGCCGCAGCGAGATCGTGTCGATCCGTCGGATCCGGCTCACCGCCCACGAGACCGGACTTGAGCGGATCGTGCGGAAGACTCAGGAGGCGGGGGCACTCGAGAAGAGCATGGCTGGTGACGGTGGCGGCGGCGGAGGGATTGCCGCTCTTGTTGAGGCCATCGCCGCCGCCGTCACCCCTGGCTCAGAGAGCAGCGTGGTATGCTACCGGGCGCTACTGCCGCGAAGGGCCCGCGGCGAGAATGAGCCTGAAGCCGACGAGGTCGAGCAGGTAGAAGAGGATGAGGAGGAGCAGGGCGAGCCCGAGCTGGAGCCCAGAGACCAAGCCATCCGCATGGCCCTCGTCGACCACGCCCTGATGCTCAAGAGGTGTCTGGCCGCGTCGGCCAAGGCCGCGAATGATCTCTCCGCCAGGCAGAGACAAGAGGAGCTTCGGAAACGTCAGTCCTACACGCCCCTTCTCCACTTTTTTTCGTTTCTTTTTGTTCGCAAAAGGCTGACCAAGATACTGTGGGGCAGACTTTGAATCCACCTTTGCTCCCGAGATTGCCATATTCGCGCCGCCGCCGCCGCCGCCGCGAATATTGTCGCCCTCGCTTACCTGGCAGCGGTCCTCTCCGTCCTTCAATCCTACCCCGTCGCCTCCGGCCCACAGTGTGTCAGTGGCGACGATCACGGACGGCGATGTTGCCACCACGGCCGCCGCCGCCACCCCACAGCAGACGGCGTTCGTGCAGCCCGTTGCCATGCACCAGGGTCGCAGCGCCCGTCTGAGCTTCCTGGGAAACCGCAAGAGGGACAGCAGCAGCCGCGACGCAGCGGGCACGACAGCGGCGATCGCGGGAACCGAGTCGGAGGGCGGGCAGCAGAGCGGTCAGGGTGGGCAGAGCCGGAGCGCGGCCGCCGCCAACCGGCTCAGCTTCCGCCGGGCCAGGCCGTCTTCGAACGAGGAGTCTGCGCAGGTGGGGTACCAGTCGACGCTGCCGACTGTAATCACCGCCAACACCAACGGAGATGCGAATGCGGACTGGGTCACCGAGTCCGGCGCCGGAGGAGGACGGCACAGCGTTGAGCTCCCGAGCACGGAGAAGAGCGGCAACGGGTCTCTGGATGATGGGAGCGGCGTCGTCAAGATGGGAAGCATGCGCCGGCGGCTCTCCATGCTCAAGATTGGCACCAAGACCAGATATCACGGCCAAACCAAGGCGGGGGCGGCGGGGATCGACACGGGCCGCGCGGGCCTGATGGGAAGCCTGGATGAGGAGTAGGACTACTTCAGGCTCTGGTTCAGCGCCCGTGGGATCAGCGTGGGCGAGATCCCGACCGGGGACGGGAGCGGGAGCGGGAGCGGGAGGGAGGGGGGCTCCGGTCGGGAAGAGGGGCTGCAGCAGATGCCGACGGGGGCATACGAGGAGGAGGTCGCGGACGGGGAGGACGATGAGGGGGTGGCAGACGGGGAGGGCGAGGACGAGGAAGACAAGTGGGAGGACATTCACGAGGACGAGGACGAGGACGAGGACGAGGAAGACTATGGCGAGCAGCGGGCCCAAGAAGACCTGCCGGCCATGGTGAGGAGGCTGCGAGTTCGGAGCCCGGATGATTCGCAAATAAGCACCATCGTTACCCACCGCTGACTGGGGCGGCAATTCGACCAAGGTCCGATCTGGCCGTTTAGGATATACATACTTGGGGGTCCAGGGGGAGGGTAGGACGCACATAGGCTGGCATGGAAAGGAAAAGGGGCCAGACTACAGGCAGCGGGGGATACCGGCGAGGAGGCGGCTGTTCGCGGCGACGACGGCTGCTGCCTCTGTCTCTTCTCCACCAGCTGTCGCGGAGACGCAAGGGGGGGGGTTCCATATGTGTTGGGATTGTACTTGTAATATCTTTCTCTCCTTCCGTTTGCTTTGTCTATTTTCTTCAGCAAGGGGGTCCCTTGGGGATCCTGACGTTGTATCTGCGCATAGTTATATCCTTTTCTCCTTCCCGCGGGTACGTTGTATATATGGATAGTTATCTTCTTTTGCGGGTAGGTTGTATACATGGTCAGCCATGTTCTTATCCCCCCGATCGGTAGGTTGTATATGTAATTGAATAATTGTATTCTCTCGTTTCGGCAATTGGTGGTATCTGATGACAAGCTATCTTCTCTTGTCTTTTCGACCGGCCGATTGTATCAATCGACAGGTTATCCTCTCTTCCCTCCTCCCACGTCGGAAGGACCCTATCTATCTTCCCAGGAGAGTCATATTGTCTTTTCACTCCCCATGGGTGGATCGTATTGTATCTATGGATCGTTCTCTTCTCCTATTCTCTGTGGGTAGACGGGGGGGCGCCCGGCTTCGGCTCGTTTTTAACCGACCACCCCTGGTTGGCTGGCTGGGGTTTGTAGTGGGGATATGCCGGGGGGGGCGGGCGGACGTGGACCCTTGGTTAAACCTGGACGTGGCACATGGTGGCTCATGAGGCAGGCAGGGCAGGGCCGGGTTGGGCCAGCGCATCGTTACGTAATTTAAGTCTGGTCAGATCCACTTATCAGCCTCATCCCAGACACACGCCGGCTCCAGCATGCTCCTCTCGGATATGCCTTTGTCGAACATGCCTCGACGAGGCATACATAGACATGTGTGCAAGGTCAAAAGTGGGTATACTGCTTTCCGGTTGGGGTGTGTGGGAGGGGTGGACAGGACAGACAGACGGGGCAGCCAGCCAGCCAGATCAACAAGACAACCAGTTCAGCCAGCCCAGTCAGCTCGGCCCATCAGGCTGTCAGCCAGATATGCAGATATGCAGATATGCAACCGACACGGCCCATCCGGACGAACACCGCCCAGCTTCCACCGAGGCCGTATACGTATGCCATTGTTCTATCCTCCAACGTATACAAAGACACTCATCGCCAACCAGAGCTGAGAACTGCTCCGATCACACCTCGACGACCTGCTCCCCCCCCCCCACACCTCGACGCCCCCTCGGTCCACACCTCGACGACCCAACGCCCCCACACCTCGAAAGCCCAACCATCCTCAGGCCCCAACTGCCTCGTCTCCCCCTCATGCCTCGGCCCCCTCGACGCTCTCACCCCCTCACACCTCGACCCCCCCGCCACCCCCCTCTCCCTCCTGCGACGAGAACCCGCCGCCACCGTCTCTCTCCAACTCTTCAAGCTCTTTCTGGACCGCGGCCTTGGTGTGGATCTTCTTCATCTGTGTCTCCTCGAGCTTGTCGCCGCTCGCCAGCCGCATCTCGAGCTCTTCAATGGCCCGGATCTTCTTGAAGAGGCTCCTGATCTTCCTGACCTGGGGATGTCTGTTGCGGGCCATGAATCCGGGTTCGGCAAGCCCGTCCGCTGTGGTGGTCTCGGGCTCGACGCCGTCGCCGCTGCTCCGCGCCCCCGGCCGAGATGGAGCGGGCCGGCCATTGGTTCCATTCTTCGGCTGCTGGCTGTCGTGGGGCTGCGCGCCCGCCCCGGCGCGTCCCATCCGGCTGGTATTGTTCCGTGACGTGCTCCGGCTGCCGCCGCCATCGCCATTGCCACTGTTGCCAAGATCGCTGCTGTCGGCATCTCCCCGATTCGCTGTCGGTGGCGGCGGCGCGAGCGAGGCCCCGCCAGCTGCCGCCGCCACCGCCTCCTCGCCCTCCTTCCGTTTGTTCTTCTTCTTCTTGGCCCTGCCCCTCGCCAGATTGTCGCCGTCTCCCACCGGCTCGGCCCCGGGGACGGCCCGGCCCGGCCCGTTCCTGGCGCCGGCGGGGTCGGCAGGCTCTGCGCCCGGGACGGCACGACGCCCTCGGCCGAAGCCGTTGCCTGATGACCATGTTGTTGAGGCAGCCATCGCGTCAATCAACCCCACCGCCTACCAGCGCGGTATCCCCTC
>JAOYNC020053464.1:0-10920 GCA_025802115.2 Bertia moriformis
ATAAGAATGAGATGGTCAACTTCGAGGCTGCGCGAGCCATTTGTCAGATGGCCGAATCCGCGACCGAGGCAGAGGTGTCCCAGGCCGTCCACGTCCTCCAGATGTTCCTGACCTCGCCCCGGGCCGTCACTAAATTCACCGCGCTCCGGATCCTGCACGGCTTCGCGGCCTCGTCCCGGCCCCAGGCCGTCCACGGCTGCAACCCGGACATCGAGCTTCTGATCTCGAGCGGCAATCGGTCGATTGCCACGTTTGCGGTCACCACCCTGCTCAAGACCGGCAACGAGGCCAGTGTCGATCGGCTGATGAAGCAGATCTCCACCCTGATGGCCGAGATCACCGACGAGTTCAAGATCACCATCGTCGACGCGATCCGGACGCTCTGCCTCAAGTTCCCGGCCAAGCAGGCCGGCATGCTGACCTTCCTCAGCGGAATCCTCCGAGAGGACGGCGGCTACGACTTTAAGCGGGCTCTGGTCGAGAGCATGTTCGACCTGATCCGGTTCGTGCCCGAGTCGCGCGAGGACGCGCTCGCGCACCTATGCGAGTTCATCGAGGACTGCGAGTTCACGCGGCTGGCCGTCCGCATCCTGCACCTGATCGGACTCGAGGGCCCGCGCACGTCGCAGCCAACCAAGTACGTGCGATACATCTACAACCGGGTCGTGCTGGAGAACGCGATCGTCCGGGCCGCTGCCGTGACCGCGCTGGCCAAGTTCGGCGTCGGCCAGCGCGACCGAGAGGTGAAGCGGAGCGTTCGGGTCTTGCTGTCGAGGTGCCTGGACGACGTGGACGACGAAGTCCGCGATCGGGCTGCGCTGAACCTCCGCCTTATGGGGCCCGAAGGAGCTGAGTCCGCGGCAGGCGCGCCCTTGCTGGCCGTCCCCGTCGAGGAGGAGGCCGTGGCGGGAGGCGAGCGCGAGGAGGAAGACGTGCTCGCTGAGAAGTTTGTCAAAAACGGTCGGTCATCCACACATACTACGACTCCAACACCACGACTCCACCACCACGACTCCATCACCATGACTCCATCACCATGTCTCCATCACCATGTCTCCATCACCATCTCAGTGTACTTTACCCCGCCACCCGCCACATTGCCACAGCATCCGCCACATTGCCACAGTCTGCTTCCAGTCCAACCAGCTGACCCAACCTCCTCCCCACCTCAACAGACACAGTCTTCTCCCTCTCCTACTTCGAGCAGCAACTGGTCGATTACGTGTCCTCACGCGACAAGGCCTCATTCGATACCGCGTTTGACATCTCCGTGGTCCCCGTCGTCACCCTCGAGCAGGTTCATGCCGATGCGCGGGCCAAGAAGCTGCTCACCGCCACCTCGACGGCATCGACCAGGCCCCAGGGGGCGGACGGCTCGTCAAAGCCCAAGTCGGGGTCGTCCGATGCGGCGGTGGCAGCGGGATATGGGGCGTCATCCGATGCCGACGCGACTACCTCGGGTCACCATACGTCGACCGTTTCCTCCGGCTCCGAGTCGGTTGCGGAGGCCGTCGCCGCCGGCCAGAAGGAGCTCATTGCGATCCCCGAGATGGCTGAATTCGGAACCCTGCTCAAGTCGACGCCCCCGCTCGAGCTCACCGAGTCCGAGACGGAATATGTGGTCTCGGTGGTCAAGCACATCTTCCGAGATCATATCGTGCTGCGGTACGAGATCAAGAACACGCTCCCGTCAACGCTGCTTGAGAATGTGTCGGTGGTGGCAACCCCGGCCGAGGATGACACCCTCGAGGAGGTGTTCATTATCCAGGTGGCCCGCCTGACCATGGACGAGCCGGGCCGGGTCTATGTGGCATTCCACAAGGCCCAGGGCGAAAGCTCCCTCCCTGTCACCAGCTTTACCAACTTGCTCAAGTTCACCAGCAAGGAGATCGACCCGACCACGAACGAGCCGGAAGATGAGGGGTACGAGGACGAGTACGAGGTGGCCGAGTTCGACCTGGCCGGCAGCGACTACGTGATCCCGACATGGTCGGCAGAGTTTGACCCGGTCTGGGAGGAGATCGGGGCCTCCGGCTCCGGCGAGGAGGCCGAGGAGACGCTGTCGCTGTCGAGCGTGAAGAGCATTGCAGGTTCGTCTCGTTACCAGGCTGCGGCTGGCGCTGCCCTTTTCCCATGCCCTCGCCTTCGCGAGTGTACTGACTCGGCGAACAATACAGAGGCGACGGAGCAAATCGCCAAGATCATGTCGCTCCAACCGCTGGAGGGGACCGGGGTGCCGATCAACACCACGACCCACACGCTCAAGCTGCTTGGAAGGACGGTCAGCGGGGGCCGGGTGGCGGCCAAGATCAGGATGGCGTACTCGACCAAGGCCGGGGTGACGACCAAGATCACGGTCCGAAGCGAGGAAGAGAATGTTGCAGCGCTGGTGGTAGCATCAGTCGCGTAAGGCGGGGGGGGGGCGTGGGGGAGGACTGATGACGCAGACTGATAATACGATGGCTCATCCTTGACTGGATGTCGTTGTTGGTTCGAAGTATCCTTGCGTCAGCCAGGGCGGGCCACTGTCCAAGTATTCTTCGCTGCCAGGCGGCGACAGACCCCTGGCCCCGGCGGTAATAAGGATGGGAAACAGGCTGGGGGCCCAGACAGTCAAAGTCCCTGGGAGCAGGCCTGGCACAGAGGAGGTGACAACGTCGGCTACAGATAGAAGATGTAACCGTGCTCGCTATATGGGCGATGAAGATAGTATGACATCTAACAGCTGGTAGGCGACCAGTCTGAATGAAGAACAGATCAACAGGTAGCGTGGCATCTCTCTGATCCCAAAAGCATTGCTTCTGCCGGGTCAAGATGTATGATTGGGTGATTGTGGCCAGCGGCTGCCTTTCTCGAGGGAACCGAGCCGGCGCTCTCTCCATCTGACGAAGCTATCCGGCGCTCTCTCCATCTGACGAAGCTATCTATCCCCTCTCACCTCACTCAGCAAGAGGAAATCGCGACCTTCTCCGACCACCGAGGCATTTCTAACCACGTGTCATATCAAGGTGCATGCATATGGAATTATGGCCGGCGGCCGCTCTCGAGAGAGAACCGAGCGGCGCTCTCTCTGTCTGAGGAACCGGTCTATCCCCTCTCCCTCACTCCCAAGCTCTCCCCGTCCCGAGCTCTTTCCCCCCGAGCGCGCCCTCTCGAGCTCTCTCGACCCTCAGCAAGACGGAATTGCGAACATCTGCGCGAGGAAGGCTCTCAGCCCAGGACAGAAACTGAGACTGACTGTAAGTCAGGTCTTTTCGTCACGACATCTTTCGGCCAGCGGGATATCCCACCATGAAGTCAAGGACCGCCTCGCAGTGTCGATGGCCATGTCACGGCCACAGTCATGGTGTCATGGATTGAATCAGACAAATCGGGCTGATCGTGTACGAAATCATAGAAGCGTGGCCTCGAGATTGCCGCAGGGTGGGCAAGCAGCCGAGCGGCCGGCTCATTCGCGATATCAATAATCGACAGTGGGATAGAGGCGGGATTGGGGTGTCATAGGGCGCACATCTCCTCCTACTTTCACCA
Source organism: Bertia moriformis (assembly GCA_025802115.2). Classification (NCBI taxonomy): domain Eukaryota; kingdom Fungi; phylum Ascomycota; class Sordariomycetes; order Coronophorales; family Bertiaceae; genus Bertia; species Bertia moriformis. The sequence continues at coordinate 3,532 of JAOYNC020053464.1, forward strand.
ACAAGAGTCAGATGGTACAGTTAGGTTCATTTGTGTTTGGTTTTCTGTTCCTCATTTCCAGACCAAGTACGGAGGGTCATTTACAGTGCCGCAATCCATACGAGATCGTAATCCATTTCCCAAAAATAGAGCAATGACAGCGACCCCCTAAGGAGACATCGGCGACCCCCTCGCTCAGGGGACATTCATTCGTATCACCACGACTACCGGCATGACACATGATGAGCGCGCCACTCGCCATGTATGTGAAGGAAGTACCTTCTTCTCTGCTATCAGGGTGCGACGGCTTCCTGCCTGTGCGATACGCGGCGCCGAGATGAGGACCTGGACGAAAATGATCCGATTCCTGGGTCTAGAGCTGAGCGCGCGGCCGAGGGCGCCGTTGCGGGGCAATCGGCAGAGGTCCAGGCAAACGCAGAAGCGCAATATGACCACGTACTTGCTCCTCGCCCGCCTGAACCGACCGGGGGGCCCTGTAGCCTGCACTCCACCAGGGGAGTGGTTCCCCTTGTACAAATATCTCGATAGCGATGTGCGCGAGCAAGTGCCTCGTCCTCGATGAGGCGCCCCGGGTGTCATGAAGCTTTCCTGTCGGCCTGTGCTGGGGCGCTGTTTCCTGCGCGGTCAGGAGCTCCCTCGGGCAGGTACGGCCCCCTGCACATCCGCCAGATTCCTCACATGGAGACGGACCCCTGCACAGACAGCAGATTCCTTGCTCGGAGACGGCTCCCTGCATAGCCGGCTGGTCTCTCGCTCGTATACGGCCTCCTGCATGGCCGGTGGATCTTGGCTGTGGCATGGTTCTTGGCACGGCCAGGAGAGGCTCCTTGACTATCCTCTGCCGCACTGCGCCGCGGAAATGAGCCACTCCCTTGCTAGGGTTGACCGGCAGGGGAGGCACCAAAAGAGAGGCGGAATTGGGCTGCTCCGAGATCAGCTGTAGATGTGGGCGGCTCTGACGCTGCAGCTTGTCCGAGGACGGTCCGATCTCGGACAGTGCGAGACCAGCCATAAAGGGGGCTGGCTGTATTCAGCCGCTCAACAAGGCCAAGAACGCCAAAGGGAGGGGGATTGTATGGCGGTGCGGCGTCCGGGCAACGTCGAGGGGTCGAGGCGTGGCAGCAGCCCGGGGGGACCTACGCTTGTCAGTCGGCGACAGGCATACTACCCAGGGGCAGCAGATTGCGAGCTAGTTGCCCTCCAAACCGGGTTGGCAACCTGTTTCCTTCAAAAGGGATCGAACGGCCCAAGCCAAGTCCACCGAAGATTCCAGGTCAGCTTCCCGGCCCAGATGAAGACAGGCACGCACCACAGATCCAATCTCGGCGACCATTCCAGGACTCATCTGTCTCGGGGCCGAGAGCACGCGTCAGTCCAGCAGGAAGCTCGCCGCCTCTCTCACCGTCCTCCTTGTCGCGGCCTCTCCAGCCATCGGCCTTGCCCGCCCTGCTGCCGCCGCCGCCGCCGCCGCCTGGCCGGCGTCGGACCTCCTTCGGCCTCGAAAAGCAGACAACAACGTAGCTATCACCTACGCCGTGACGTATCCAGCCTCGAGTATAGCCCCGGCCTCGACCTGGACATCGACCTCGACCTCGACCTCGATATTGACCTCGACCTCGACCTCGATATTGACCTCGACCTCGATCTCGACATTGGTCTCGACCTCGTTCTCGATCTCGGCCGTCACTACCAAGATTCACTGCGGAGTGACCTGGTGCATAGCCGACGGCGTCAACATGTGCGAGTACTGGGCCGGAATCACCGCCTGGGATCCGAACAGGGGCGGAATACTGGGTGCAATCGCCACCTCGATGGGGTGCTGCGGCGACAACATCTCGGCCCCATGCGCTGCGGAATCGACGTCGAGTGCTGCATCCGAGGCTCGGCCGCTGTCTCCAGTCTGCAGCCCCAAACACTTCAGAACAGGATCTGGCTGAGGGGGACAATCTGGGACCCACTCGGTGGAAACAAGGGCGTCTCTGATTGCGAAGGGCATGGGGTGCTGGCTGTAGGCGCATCTGAGAACGGTAATCAGTAGCCTGAGGGCTCGTCAGGCCGGTCGAATCTCCCGCTCAACTGAGCCGGGGCAGGGCAAGATGTGCAACTAACCCCTGCCAGCGTCAGGAGCGTTTGGTTGGTAAGATTTGTTTCCATAGCGGCGACTTCTTCCAGCCCGCCTCGACTGCGTATTTTCGTAGCTCCGCGGCTCGGCTCGGCTCGGCCCAGCTCAGCCTCGGCCCCGCTCGGCCTTGGCTCGGTTCGGATCGGCTCGGCCTTGTGGTCGGCTCGGATCGGCTCGACTCGGATCGGATCGGCTTAGACTCGGCCCCGGAGCCCAACTGCTGCACGGTCGTGCATGTGCATATGGTAGAGCAGCCCGATAGACGGGAGCCGAGTGGATGGAGGACGAGTCAGGCCTCTTCGTCGTGTGCAGACAAGGCTGCTGTATCATATTCGGCGGGGGTTGGCTGCGATCTGGACGTGACAAAATTTCGATTGCAAGGGGCCTGTTACGTAAGAGCAGTCATGGCATACCACCCTGAGCTTTGTGGCATCAGCAACCTGATAGGGCCAACGATCAACTCAACGTGATGGAGAGCAGAGTGGTCGGCCAATTGCATACTGAAACGTACCAGTCCCTGTTTTTTGGGACTGAGAATCCTCGCCATTCCGCTGGTTCCGCTTTCTCCACCATGCTGCCGCGCGATTACAATCATAACAATCCACCATTTCCCACAAATGACGCCAATCCCGAAGATGTCGCCACGCAGAACAAGCGCTATTCTCCAGTTGCATGAGCATAACCAAACACCGGCCGTGGGGAGAAAGAATATGAACTCGGTGAGCATTGCGATCAAACCAGAAGCCCAGATTGGAGGGAAGTGGCCGAAGATTGGCCGGGGGAGAGGAGGTGACAGAGTTACGAGGCAGATGCCTGTACCCCTGGCTCTTTAGCCGCTTGCCGGCCGCGATCATCTCGGTAAAAAGGCTGACATCCAAATCGGATCCGCAGGCTAGGAGATATGCCAAACGGCATGTGATAAGACGGCCGGGCAGCAAGACGCGAGATAACCCAACAATCATATGCGGGAATCGAGACATGCCGGGGCTCGAGGCATGTCAGTCCTGAAAGGCTCGAGAAATCGGCGCGCTATCCACATGCCGGACCTTGAGACATGCTGAGACTCGGGATATCCCGGAAGTCGAGACATGTCAGCCCTGGAAGACAAGAGACATTGGTGTGCCGTCCACATGCCGGGACTCGAGATCCGTCGGGCTGATTGACGCGAGACAGCAGTGCACCACTCACATGCCGAGACTCGAGATCCATCGGGCCAAAAGCACCTCACCATTCGCGCGTCTGATCTCGAGGTGCGTCCGGTCGAACGAGACGAGACATGCTAGCCGTTCAAAGACACGAGACATTGGCGAGCCGTCGACATGCCGGGACCTGAGATCCGTCGAGCTGAATGACGCGAGACAGCAGCGTACCACTCAGATGCCAAGACTCGAGATCCGTCGCGCCAAAAGAACCTCACCATTCGCACGTCTATCTCGAGGCGCGTCCGGCCGAACGAGACAAGACAACGGGGCACCAACATAATGTCGAAACTCGAGCCTTCTCAGGCCGAAAGAGGCGAGAAAACAGCGCACCAGCCACATGCCGGGACTCGAGATGCGTCTGACTGAACGAGGCAAGACGGCAGCACACCATCCACCGATATCCGTCCGTCTGAAAGAGGAGAGACAACAGCGCAGTATCCACACTCCAGGACTCGAGACGACATTTTGAAGATCATCCGGCCCATAACGGACACGCGGCGGTCCCAGGCCAGCGGCGGCGCAGCAAGCGGGACTACAACAACCAACACACGGGACATGGCAGTCTTCCCGCTCTATTGGTTCGCCGGGATCCAGACATAGTGATTGTGATGCGATCGAGGCCATCTGCGCCGTTCCCGAGGCTTGCGGAGACGAAATTATCACAGCCCTAGCCCAGTAAATGTTGCCGCAGTAGCTGCACCAGGTGGGTTGCAGCAGTGTCATCGACGTCCGTATCATCAATGCCGCCGACCGACTGTGCCTTCTCGGAGGCCAGCTCGAATTCCGAAGCCGGGATCGTCGCATCGGGATGATACACGCCGGGATCGGCATCCGAGATAGAGAACAGGGCAAGATCGAAGGACAAGGACTGACAGGTGATCTCGGGCTTGACAATGAGGAAACCGTCATTCGGTCTCGTCTAAGGGATGCCACGTCGACCGCCCCAAACTCGATGAGAAGGCGACCGAACATCAGGAGGGAGAGAGAGCCCAGGAAGCAGCAGAATAGCGACCTGAGCAGTGCAGTCGCCACATGATAACTATGTCATGAGAGCGGATTGATCATCAGACGGGCATCGAGAGATAAGAAAGGACGGTCCAGTGAGGGGGAGACGTAATGGTACGAAGACTGAGGATGAAGATACCAAGTCGGCCACTGTCAGAGGCCATGTGCCAATGAGAGGAGAGAAACAACAATCGGCCAGAGGGAAACGTAACCACCGCTGGAAGAAGAGAGGGGCGAAGAGAAGCCAGCTGTGAAAGAGTGTCAAGCCAGCCGAGGACGAGCAGAGACAAATCGGCCCAGATGAGGTGAGTCCAGATCGAGAGCAGCCGACTGCCCCACCACGATCATCCGATGCAGGAAAGGAGATGATAACAGAAAGAGCAGGCCCATCGGGCCGAGAGAGACAGGGCCTGAGAGAGAAACCCGAAACGACTCGCGTGGAAGAGATAGCAGCGTCCGATCGAAAGAAGCCCAAAGCCCGGAAAGAAAGAAGCGCTATGACTGGCGAGGCAGAGATCACGCGGCCAAGAAAAAGATGCTACAGTTCCCGAGGTGGAGACGCATCGGGAGGCGAAGGAGCTGCAGCGGACCCGCAAGGAAGATGCGGCAGCCCGAGTGACGCAGCGCCCAGCGAGGGAAAGCCGCAATAGCCCGCAAGGGGGACGTGTCGACCCCCGAGGAAGATGCAGCGGCCTGCGGAGAAGACCCATCGGGTCGTGAGGGTGAGATGTATGGGCCGGCAAGGGAGACGTAACAGCCAACGGAGAATATATGCAATTACCCTGGAGGAAGACGTCGCGACTTACCACGAAAGGTTGTATGTATATAGTAGCTCTCAAGTGAGAAACTGGCCCATATGGGAGTGATGTATCAGACTACGAGCTGAGACTCGACGACCCAACAGGGAAGGATGCAGTAGCCCTCGGGGAAGACGTAGCGACCTACGAGGGATATCGCAGTAGCTTTCGAGGAAGGTGGTATCAGCCTGCGAGAGACCCATTGGCCGATGAGGGAAGGACGTATCATCCTGCGAGGGTAGTAGTCAGCGACCCACGAGAGAATGATGGAGCAGTCCTAGAGGAGGACGCAGCGACCTACAACAGGAGGATGGAGCAGTCCTTGAGAGAGACGCTGCAACCCACAACATGAGGAGGATGCAGTAGCCCTCGAGGGAGACAGCGGCCTACGAGGAAGGATATAGACGCGGGTTGTAGTGGCCTCGAGGAAGACGCATCGCGCAGCAAGAGAAAGATACAGCAGCCCGTCAAGGAGATGCGGTAGCCTACATGGGTAGAAAATATCGGCCTGCGAGGGGGACGCATCAGTCAGCGAGGGAAGAACGGAGGAGCCCGCGTGGGAAACTCGGCGACTCGGGAGAATAAGGATAGAGCTACCCGCGTCAGCGAGGTATCGACCCGCCAAGGAAGGAGGATGCAGGGGTCATCGAGGTAACGCGTCCACCTGTAAGGGGGATGCAACAGCCCGCGAGAATGGGATACAGCAGCGGCAGGCGAGGGAGGCTCGGCAACCGCCGAGGGAAGCCATATCGGCCGGTGAGGGAGTCGAATCGGCGGGTGAGGGAGACGTATCCGCTGGCAATAGGAGCCGGCGATGGAAACGTGGCGACTCAAGGCAATACCAGCTCGCGACGGACAGACGCTTCGGGTCGCAAGGGAGACGCCGTGGTTCGCATGGTCGCAACGACGATGCTGGAGACAGACATTGCTCCGCGATCTGGGTGTATCAAGATCAATCGTGACAGGCGGGAACGAGGGACTCCATCAGCTGTCCCTGGTGACCAAGAGAGCCATGCCCACCAACACCACCAGGACTAGTTCAATCGAAAAGCGCCCTATTCAGCCGATCGCATGGGCCCAACCGATGCAGCTCATGAAACGACTGAGAAGGAATAGCAGCAGGAGGAGTTTGTCAGAGTAGTTAGCAGACAGGCTTGACAATGGCAAGGGGTACTGTTAGGACGGACAGTCTTTCTAAGCGGATCCGATATCGTCTCTGCCGCGAGGTCAAAGCGACAGAGTCAGGTACAGATCGAGCCGTCGCCGATCCTTGCGCCGAAAAGAAAGATATTGTGGAGAAAGCGGGAAGTAGACGGACCGTATGAGGAGCTGGCCCTTTGTAACAGATATGGTCACATGCGCAATGTCGTTCTTTCGAGTCGTTGCGTCCCATACTGACGGGCCGCTATGTCTTCCTTGCGGGCTGTTTCCCTCTATCTCCATTCCTTGCTGGACACTGCGTTCGCCTGACTGGATTTGAGAAATTCTCTCCCAGCCCTTATAGTCACTCTTATTTGATGGATCAGGGCTGGCGGGTGATGCGGATCTTGAGTGTAACCGCGTCTACCGGAAAATGTAAGTTCAACTCACATGGATCGCGAGGGGGCTGCTGCCGCTCGATTGTTGATAGTCGTGCTAAAACCCAGCGACTCTGACCCCGCCATGACAGTCGAATTCGATGTATGCAGGCTTGTGGGGGCTGGTGCCACATCTTGTCCGGCCCCGGCTCGATTGAGCGGGAGATTCGACCGGTGTTACGAACCCTCAGGGCACTTGGTTGGCGCGCGACCCTTTAGACCTGCTTGGCCATGTGGGTATGTAGGTGTCTTGATTCGATCCCGCTGACGAGTTCGACTGGTCGTGGTCATCATGCCGGCTTTATCTGCCGCGCCGAATTGACGATCCGTCCTTCCAGCCCGCTTGGTCCTGCCTCAATGACCTGTGTTAGCCCGAGTCTTGCATACAGTGTTTATGACCTGACCGGCTGTCCTGGACTGACTGTGGGCTCTGCTTCTCTTCCTCGGTCAGCCGCTCTGGCCAGCGTCCATCCTGCGCTCGGCTATACGGCATTCGTCCCCCGACCTCAGTCGCGGACTCAGATGGCCTAGCCCCACTGCGATGATAGGCCTCCTTCACCTCAGCTCGCCACTTCGTCTCGTCATTACATCCGATCGTCCAAACGGCTAGGTGTCGACGACGCCGGCTCGATCTTGCTGAATCTGGGCTATGCCGCCTGCACTATTCTGCCATCGCTCCTGTGGGG